>JAUCMU010000053.1:5976687-5991434 GCA_032275025.1 Enteromius treurensis
AAAGGCAAATCGGTCTCTCTGGCGAGTTCCCATATGTAACGTCGAAGTGATTCGACTGAAAGGGTAACAAAACATACAACTGCACTTCTAGATTTATTAAAATAAGTTGTTGACATTTTACCCAGCTATAAACTATATTTAGTTTTTTTTTAAGTGTGAAAAACTATGGATTTAAAACTTATCTCTGGAGGTTTCACCCTTGCCACTGCTTTGATTTACTTATTACAATAATAATTATAGGGTATTATAATTATAGTGCATTACAGTAAATATCAGTTTGATAAATTTGATGTATTTATTTTTTAAATAAGAGTGTAGAGAAAATACATTCACACGACACAATTTTCTAGGGGTCTTAAGATGAAAGATCAGGATGAAGACAGGGTCTAGACTCTCGTTTGAGGTAACATTAACCAACTAAGCTACATCCAACATTCATCTTGTTTGACAAACACAACTGCAGCCAACTGGATCCAGAAGTGAGAGCGTCATTACTGATGCAACCTAACACATGATCTGAAAGCCTCAAACTCTCCCAGTCTGCGTAAACATTTCATGCGCCGGGGCCCGAATGGAAGAGATTAAGACATAGATGGATGAGAGGAAGGGGGCATGACATCTGGAGATGGGGTAGAGAGCTCGGATTCAAGTCAATCTTTTGATATTGATTGCATCTTGGGCAAATTCATTTCCAGCTCTTGATGTGAGAGCATGAGAGCGCTGGTGGGATATAGGAGGGTGTGAGGAGGTACCGTCCTATCAATTACCCTGAAATGAGGGGCTTTTAAACAGAGCACCTTAGCTGGCCATGATGGTCCTAATCATTGTATCCTTTCTTTTGATGATTTGGCATTTGGAATGCTGTTATGGCTTCCTGGCTCAAAATAAAAGATCGTGAGAGGGTGAGAGGAAAAGAGGAAGAAGATGAAAAGTGAGAAAGACGGGGAAGACCGCGATGACCTCATCCAGAGGACGAGGGCGACTCGGGTCTCATTCAGACACGGTTATAAAGATCTCATCTGTCATAGTTTGTCTGATCATTAAGCGATTTGAAACTCAGCTGGCTTCGAAGCCTCACGGACCGAGAGCTTTCTGACAGGTGCTACATGCTCAAATGGCATTTACTCGACAGCAAACATTTAGTGAACACATTGTGAGCTCTGAGGAGAGCAAATAGGCATCTTTTGGTTATCACAGATTAGTCGTGTTTGAACACCGTGAGACACGCGGCTCAAATTGGTTTCCAAGGGCTTCCTGTTTTGAGGTTGATGCGCCAGTCTTAAACTGACTGACAGTCATACGGTACAAGCAAAGAAAACTAAAAACTGCTAAAGCAGAGTCCAACTGCATTGTTCTCTACTAAAAATTAGGACTAGCAATTAAACTTAAATTTTATTTAGCTAAATAATAATTTCTCATATATTATATCAATACTAACAAAATATTATATATATATATATATATATATATATATATATAATTAACAAGTAATTAAAGATATTTTAAAATGCAAGTAAAAACGTTAAAAAAAGGTTTATAAATAATTTAAAATAGTACTTTTAAGAGTGTAAATGAAGCCACAATTTACTGTCATTAAAAAAGAATATTAGTAATTTTATTATTTTTTATTTTTTTATTTTTGAGGTTTAATAAAAAGGGTGAATATTTAAAAATAAAGGCATAAAATTATTGCTGTAATATACATATAAAAATAAAGTTGTAATAAAATACAAGATGATAATATATATATATATATATATATACTTTTCAGTTTAACAAAAAATTTTCTTCTTTATTTTCTGTACATGTTATTTCTTGATTTTTAATTTCTCACAATTTACAACAAATATGTGTGTGAGTTTGTATATATATATATAACTATATTACAGGAGAATGATCTAAAACAAAAATTCTATATTAAATACTTTATTGATTTAATAATCGAATAATACATTTTCTTTATATTTAAAAGAACATACAATAATTGATGTTTCATTAATGTAACAGTTTTAAATCTTTATCATAGCATTGTGTGAATGCAAATAACGGATCCCATGGATGACTCGGGCCTGCCATAACTACAGCCCTGTCTCTTAAAACAGCCCGGGGAAGCAGTTAAAAAGATAAAACTGGAGGCCCCTCCAAACATCATGCAAAATGATTACCCTTGACTCAAATAAAAGAGCCTAGCGCACTGGAAATCTGTTCCTTCAACGCTCGCATTCCATCATTCCCGCTGCACTGTGTGCTCCCGTTACCAAACAGCCTCTCCGTTAATGTTCTGCAAGAAATCTAAAGATGTCATCTAATACAAACTGACAGATGATAAAAATACAGATTCATTAAAATGCCAGCACCGGAGCGCCAGGCGGCAGGGCTGGGGCTGAAGGAATAATAGGACCTCGGGCAGATATGTATCTGTCATTAGGCCAGCAGAAGTGTCCAGAGGCGCACCCCCTTCAACGTTCCCTAATAAGGATTAATTTCCTGCGGTGGTTACACCTGTAGCTAATGGGAGAAGGCCGAGCACAAGGTATGCACCATCAGCACGATTATTGTCAGCCGAAGCTCCCCATCATCAGTCTTTTTAGAAGGGTTTGATTCTTTTATGGCAAAAGGGGAACGTCGGAGAGGAAGATATTAATAAACTGCTGTGATTTAAAAATCATTTGACATGGCTTTTGTGAAGATTTAGTTTTAGTGCGTTTGAGTCAAATCACATAACAATGTGCGAGAATTAAAAGTACATTTGGCATTAAGCTTAATGGGATTTATTTAACAACATCCATTTCGATCATCAGTCAGATTCTGGGGTTTGGGAGTCTATATATAATTATACATAATGAAATTTTTTTAACATTGTGAAATTATTGCAAATAAAATTTACATTTTACAATGAAAATTAATATTCCTGAGCTGGAAATGCTTAATTTTCAGCATCATTACTCATGTCACATGCTCCTTTAGAAATCTTTTTAACAAGCTGTTGTAATATTCCATTATACTGTAGTTTAATATAATCATAATGTTTATATCCACACTAGCAATTTTTGAATGAAAGTTTCCTTTCTAAACAAAAGTATTAGTTTTATAAATAAATACATAATTTTGTACTGCTTTATTTTTACATACTTTTTTTTTTTTTTTTTCGTAAATAAGAAAACAGTAGTAAATGTTCTTACACAGGCATCTACTGTAAAACCATTTTCAGATCATAAAAGTGAAATCCATTTACGGCTATAACGTGATCCTCCATGCCCCCAAAATAAGACTATATTCATCTCTATAAGCAGCATTTGTTGCATCCTCAGAGCTCTTATTGAATCTATTGCTACGGTGCATCATGATATTTCCACTGTAACAACACAGGATGGACACCATTCTTTGTGCTATGCTCTATGATTTATAATTCTATAAAGGTAAACCTTAGCGAGCCAGAAGTTTATTGTGCTTTTTTTGTGTCTGGAGCACAAAAGCAGAGAAGATAAGGACATCTCTTTCAGCGCATTGTGTTTGTATTGGAGTTGCTTGAAGTAAATAAGTTTCCAAAGGCCCTCAAGAGTACCGTTTCACACAGACACTTCGGCAATTTCAGACTGAATTGTACTCCTGGCTTTCTTATGCTCATATGTGCAGACTTTCTGAACTTCTTTCACGGAAACAAACCAAAGAAACACACAATGATGCTGGTTTAACAGAGTTTTGCACCCGCTGACTGAGGTCGACACTTAACTGGATGTTACTTGACAGTTTTGACTAAATGGCTGGAGATAAATGTCCCATTTTACCGATCTGGCCTCCAGGGCTTCCTTCTGGTCTGACAGGGTGGAAATATGCTTTCCAGTAAAATAAGATGGAGTGCAATTGGGGTACGAATTCCTTGACATTTTATCTGTGCTTGTTGGTAATTCCGGCTGCTCTTAGATGCAAACGTAAGTGATTGCATGGGGAAACTACAAAATGGCTCTTGCTGCGTAACTGAACTCTACTTTTTGGTCTTTCCTCAATATCTTAACCGGTTAGGCGATCACTGGAGGAGGTTAACTGCAAATAAAGGCTTCTTATGCAATCAGCTAGGATGAAATAACATGCAAAATCAGTTTACGCAAAATTAGTCCGCATAGAAGTTCACTTTGAAGCTCTCAGCAGCAAAAAAAATAGCAGTAAATGGTCTGTAACTCTTTATAGATCTCTTCCTCTCTAATATTGCCAGCAGACATAAGAGAGAAGATCGTCTTTAATGCCGTTTGAAAGTAAAGGTGCTCTGTCAAAACAGATAAAGCTGTTCTTTTCTCTTCCCTTCGGTTTCAGACAATAAAAGAAATCCTCTGTCATAAAAAAAGACTAAAAAGATGAATGAAAAACATATATCCTTTGGCCCTTGAAAGAAGAAAGAAAAGACAATCTTTAAAATGTGAAATAATATAAAATAGTTATAAAAGACTAATTTTAGAACACATTCAAATTAATATTTTACGAAATTATTATTATTTTTTATTTATATTTATTTATACTATCATAAATTTATACTTGTTTTTTTATACTATTACCAGACCATAGCAACTTTATCACAATAAAGTAATCCTTGTTTTAAAAAGGTTTTTATGATAACACTTTTGATGACATAATAATTTCATTAATCTAGTCACCAGCATTGATAAAACAAAAAACTAATACTAGCTTAACTTTTAAAATAAATAAATAAATCAAGCTCACTGAAGACAAGAAACAATCAGTAATTAAATAGGAATAATAAACTAACTACAGTATATAGAACACATGCATAAGAAATGCTGCACAGGCCTACACTGTATAAAGTAATACAAAAGTTACAAAAGTGATTAAGCCAAGAGTACCGACAGATTTTCTCTGTTTTGTTGTTTGTTTAAAATAAATGCCAGATAGCGGAAATATTAGACTGCTGTCACTTTAAGAGCTGTCTGGATCCAATATATTGTTACACATTTTTTTTCTCAGCTGTTTGCTTTTGCTTAAGACCTAAATAATCGAATTTATGAGGATGCTACAAAAACAGGCATTTTGGGGCCAGTATGAAAATAACGCTATGAGCACAGTGTGCACACCTTTTAAAAATGAGAGGTCAAAATGTCTTGACCGGTATACCACCCACCCTTAATTGCATGTTTAACAAAACGTGGCCCACTTCACCTAAACTCAAACTAATTATTAATTAATTACATGTAATGTGTGCTTGAGAGTGTGTGGTCTGTCTGTTCAAGCAAAACTCAAGATTTCTCATTGCTCCACATGCATCTCCAAACTCTCAGTGAAGATGTTTGTGCAAAGTGACAGAAACTGCTGCTTGCTACTGTATAGAATATATTCTTCAGTACCACTTGAAGTTTGCATTTTCAAATGTGCTGTGAAATTCTGTGGGGTCCTTTAATGGCTAATTGGGGTGGAATGAGATCACTGTTAAAATGCCATAGGGTTGAGGGTGGAAGTCTTGAGAGAGATGATTACAGGGAAGAGGCTTGGGTAATTGACGGCCATTGAACAAAGGGTTCACTGCTTTTGCAGAGTTTGGCCAACATTGCTACAGGCCTCGCATTTAGTCAGCCTGCAATAATGGAGTTGTCTTTGTATGCATTGTAGCCAATATATCCATCTCAATACTTTTATAGCCCTGTTGACCCGACAAGTGGTCAAATGGTGTCAATGCAGTAAGAGTTTAACCTGGAGAAGAATGTAGTTCTGTAGTTTATACCAACCTTGTTTCATAAAAATTATGATCCACTGTTTTTACTGCAGTCCACAGACAGACGTCTTTTGAGTGGCTCTAATTTACAATATGTGAACCCTGGTACAATTTTATTATGTTGATATGCGGTAGGTATGTATTGCAGCATTTCCTAATTTGCATTTGTTGATGCAACTGTGCCATTTCAACTTCCTTTTACACAGATTTTAACGGTTTTGTCGTTAATCTCTATACTCCGTGAGGTGTATAAACAAACCTACCGTATATGAAAACCCATAGATATGAAGCTGGATATGTGTGATCCTAATGTTCAAAAGCATCAGTTTTCAAATATCCCAGCATTTTGTTATTGTTTATTATTATTGTTATTATTAAGTCATAACATAATTTTCTTCAAGTAACTGTGAGAAATTGATGCTTTAAATTACGCTTCGAAGCTATAAATTTGTGTGAAAAGGAATAAAAGGCGTCAGAGTTGTACTGCCTCTAGTGTTCATTTCTTTTGGAAACTGCAGTGATATGTACTTGTTGGTACATATTTTTGTCTCGCAAAAAATTGCACCAATGTACGTTTATGCCATGAGACAAAGGTAGGTTTATACATATATAAACAAAGTATTAAAGTTACAGTTATTATATGAATACAATTTGTATTTTAATAACTTAACTACAGAAAATCAATAGCTTTATGCCTGACAAAATGAATGAATGAATGACGCATTTATATAGCGCTTTACTATGTATTGCTATACACCCAAAGCGCTTTATGTGGCTCATGTGGGGGGGTCTCTCCTCAACCACCACCAATGTGCAGCATCCACTTGGATGATGTGGCGGCAGCCACAGGACAACGGCGCCAGTGCACTCACCAGACACTGGCTACAGGTGGAGAGGAGAGAGAGATACAGCCAATCAATGGATGTGGATTATTGGGAGGCCATTATAGGCAAGCGCCAGTGGGAATTTGGCCATGACGTGATGGCATTTTTAATGACCACAGAGAGTCAGGACCTCAGTTTAACGTCTCATCCGAAAGACGGTACTCTATTGACAGTATAGTGTCCCCGTCACTACACTGGGGGATTAGGACCCACACAGACCACAAGGTGAGCACCCCCTGCTGGCCTCTCTAACACCTCTACCAACAGCAGAGGAAGTCTCCCATCCAGGTACTGACCAGGCTCAACCCTGCTTAGTTTCAGTGGGCAACCAGGCTGGGCTGCAGGGTGATATGGCTGTAGCAAAAGTACAATTGTCATGTATTTATAATAGGGGTGTGACGGAATCTCGCAAGAAGCGATGTCCTGGCGATATCCTTGCGACAGTGGTATGATGCGGCGCAACAAATCTCTGTCAGGAAACTGCCGCCAAATTCCAAATGGTTTCCAATGGTCTCTTTTTCACGTCTAGTGTAGGCAGACTTAAGGCCATGTCCACAAAGCTTTCAAAGTATGCTGAATCGCGGATTAGTGCGGACAGTCGAGCTTGACGCTGCGCGGCATTTGCTGTAGGCAGGTTTGTTTAGGTATTCAATCCAAATCTGTTTTCTAAAGTGTTTACCCTGCTTTTAAAGGAATATTTGTGTTATTTGTTTATACTACATTTATTGTTAATTACTTGCCTTGTGGGATAAGTGTCTTGTCAAACCCCTAATTAATAACGTATCAGGTGCAGTGTGGCATGAAGTCACTTTTTCTATTCTAAACTCTGGCTCATTACAGCCCCTTGCACGTGAAAAGGGAGATTTACTGGAAAAAATAAAATAAATAAATAAATAAAAAATGAAAAAATAAGCCTGTGCTGTTAATCTATTAGCATGCACAATCTCAAAACCCTTGCTGTAAACAGCTGCAAACACAAGCCTGGCAGATTAAAGACTTGTGCTGTTCGCAAAGCATAACTTTAGGTGTTTATATACATATGTATGTTTTTTCCACACTTAATATGATTTTTCTGGCTTACTGAGTTAGCCTGGGTGTCGGGGGGGTTGTGGGGAGGTTAGAGAAACAGGGCAGCTCATTATCTGTTAGTCAAGGTACAGACTGTAGAGGGACAGTGGAATCCATTTCTTCTGTAGCTGTAGTTTTCAAAATTAAAATCTTTCGGTTATCAGCCCACCACAACAAAACATTCAGAACAAGGAATGAATCTTATTAAATTCAACATTTTACAGTCTACCAACTAAGCTACACCGGCTCAAGTCATCATCCACTGCCACTGATACCTCATTCTATCCACGTCCTCCACTCTCCAAGTACAAAATGACAAATCAAGCAGCTTTACAACCCATCCATGTGCTACTCCATAGCCACCAGGCACTGTTTGATTGTGTATCAGCTTCATGGAGCAGCGGATATTGGCTTTGTTTGCCTACGGCTTTGTCGTTTTTCATCTGGGTCTCTCCATTTTTGTTCCTCTTTTGGTATCTGAGTTCACTGAAATGTGAACAATTAGGATCCTTGGAAAGGCTAATAAAGAACTTTGACAAACTGCCAATGTTTAAAGTACATTTAACAGAAATTATATTTATCTATGTATATATGTATGTATATTCCTGTATTAGTGCAGTCAAACCATTAATCGCAATTAATCACATCTAAAATATAATTTTTTGTTTGCGTAATGTACTGTGTGTTCTATATATATATATATATATATATATATATTTATATATATATGCATGTGTGTGTATTTATATTCCCATAATAAATAGACACAGTACACACACATATATTATGTGCACTAAATCGTTTATTTTGGATGCAATTAATTGCGATTAATCATTTACTAGCACCAATATATATAACAACTATCTGCAAAACAATGTCAGTGCTAAAAGAAAAAACAAGTTGATATTTTCAGTAAAAAAGAAAAAAATCTAGAAGAAGATAAGATTCTGGATTCGGACACGACATTGACACCTCATGCAATCAGCAGTGTTGTTATTGCTTTGGCTCAAATGAATTAAATTAATCTTCTTGGTTGCCTCCAGGTGCTTCAAAAGTGATATCCCTTCTGAGTTGCATGTCTCTGCCCACAAACAAATCAAATTTATTTGATTACGAGGCAACAAAGCAGCACAATATGACCGAAGATACTCCGCCACTTTTTTGGGGGGTTCAAAAGAGGCTGGAGAACCAGGATCGCATCTTTAGAGGCCGATAAAATTAAGCCGATTTAACAAAGCTTGCTTAGTTTAGGATTGTCTCCACATTGGAGAGGGAACAGGCATATCAGAAGCACATGGTGCCCAGAAAAACAAGGTAGTGCAGTTTTTCTCCCTGCATGTCGCTGAGAATCCAATTTTGGCTAGATTTGGAAATCATGGAAAAGCTCATAGGAAGTACAGAGAGAATAGAACAGAGAGAATGGATGCGTTGAGGGAATAGAGTCTGCCAGCGTCGGAATAATGTAAAATCCTAAAGACAGATAATTCACAGATTAGTTCGGATCAAGGCCGTGTGGAAGAGAAAACCCATCGGCGCCCCAAAAGGACTAGTGTGAATCCTTTTCTCAGGTGGAAATCAGAAGGTTTGCCAATTGTGCACGATATTAAAATTACCATATGAATTAGAGAGTCTTTTTCATCCTGGTTAAAACAGATTAAATTAATTAAACTTTATCCGGAAATGAACTATACACGTTTAACTTAAAGGATTTCTTTTTTGAATTTATATAAAATATATAATATGTTATATATTTTATTTATTTCACACATAAATTTGTTTTTCTGTATTAATAACTATATTTTTCAAATGAGTATTTCAAAGCACAAAAATCTGCCCCCTTTCACTCCAGTTCTTCTTAAACCAAGTTATCGACTTTTCTCACTTCACCTTCTCGTTCTCAGACATACATATGCTTTTGTCTAGAATTCAGTCTTTAAGGGAATTTGCACCTGACCTAAATATAAACCCAAGTTCAATTTATTTTCGAAATATGACAGTACAGTAGTGCACTAAAATATGATGAGTCTTGCTAAGAGGGGCAGCAGATTTACGCACTCCCTGAGTACACTGTAAAAATTTAGGCAAGGACAGAAACTCCACAAATCACTGTCAATGTCGCTGCCACTCACTGTAATAAGTATGGTTTCATAGGCTTTTCAAATGGCAGGAGGCTGCAGACTTTAATTGAATCAGTTCTGTTTGGAAGAGTACTCAAGGGGGCAATGAAGAGCTCGGGAACGTCTGCTGTGTGGAACAAAGTCGGATTGCGAAAAATAGCTGTTGGCAGGCAGCAGGAATTGGAATCATGAGTGTGCAGTGCAGAGACTACATATTCAAAAAATAAATAAATCAATAAATCAAAAGATTCAAATTTGAATTCTTTGGATAATTGAAAGATAATTCTCACTACTTCTCAAATCTACTGATACCACCTATTAACTGATTGAATTAATTCAGTGATTTGTGATTAGATTGATTTACTGATTCATAATTGAATTGCTTTGTTGATTCATTATTCGACACATGATTCAAATGATTCACAGATTGTCATAAGCACTGATTCACCAATTAATATATAGAATTAATTTAAATATTAATACTTGAATTGTTTACTGATTTATGATTGAATTCATTAATTAAAATGAGCTTGTAGTGGTTTGTGATCAAAGCAAAAGATAACACAAATGAAAATTAAACGTTTTCTACATTAATAACCAGCAGACAAATATGGCAGATGATTATGCATAAGAAATCTAGACAAATAAATAAATAAATGAACAGTTTTGTTGCCTATTTGGTACTCACAAGTTGTGGGCTTGTTGCAGTTGTGCCCATGCCGGAAATACTGTGGGTTTTCGATCACTGGGATACGGGTCATGCCGATCACTACAGCGTCTGGCCCAGCGTCTAGGGTACACGGGGTTATAATGCCATGATTGACATGATGGAGGGGGCTGGCGGAGTCTTCTTCACCGCTGATCACAGCCACGGGTCCTGCAGAGAGAAAAAGAGAGCCATCACACAAAATGACATTGGTTGCTTAATGGAAAATGAATGCAGCGTAATACATCTGAGAGGGAAAAGCGGGCAGGCTCATTTGTCAGAATAAACGTTATCTCTTAAAGCTGGGACTAGCCTCTGAGCTCTGCTCTGTCATTTGGTCACACATTAAACGCCTCGGCCTGATTCAACCCAAGAAGCCTCAGCTGCCGTGGCCCTGGGCCATGGTAAACACTGACTCCCCAAGTTTCCCAAAGTCACATCATTGGCTCATTTATTGGAGTCAACAAAAAAACACCCACTTTCAGTTTCGGGCCTCCAAGCTGGCAATAGATAAATGACAGGCCTTGACAATAAAGATGGCCTGATGGCCAGTGTGAGAGTGTTTCTGAACCAGCACTTTCCCAATACAGTCATTGCAGCATTTCTGGAGTCAGTTTTATGCCAACATTATTTAATGTCTTTTATCACTGTTAATTTAGTGAATAAAAAATAAAATAAAATAAAATAAAATAAAATAAAAAAAATAAATAAAAAAAATAAATAAATAGTAATAATTAAAAAATAATAATAAATAAATAAATGAAATAAAATAAAATAATAAAAATAAAATAAAATAAAAAAATCTATCTATCTATCTATCTATCTATCTATCTGTACCGCTCTCTTTTTCTTTCTTGGAAACAGCTGTGGGGGGGAAAAAAATTACTGTCAAGCCTTGAAAATTATATATATATATATATATATATATATATATATATATATATAAAATAGTCAGTAGTATTAATATTAATTTAATATTTAGATGTTCAAAATATTTTGTAAATGACCATTGTAAGTTGTCCTTATGTTCATACACATACATTCAAAATTATTCCATGAAAACACTATTTGTCACACTTGTGCCTCAGGGCCACTGAAAATGTCAATTGAGCAAGTAAAGGTTTTACCTCTTGGCCTGACTGGGTAGTAGGGGGAAAAAAAAGCCTTGAATGAGCGAGCTAACATTTGCCTGCATTGAATGTTCATAATAGCATGATCTCAACATAATATATGCTGAGATCATGCAGGAACAGTCCTTCTGTCATTCAAGGCTCTTGATCCTGACAGTCGCTTTTACCTTGGAATTCTCTTGGAGTGGATTGAAATAAATGTGGACAAACAGTCCCAGTTATTCTTCTATTTATTTATTTATTACATTTAAAAAGAGGTCAAAGTACATAAAGACAGCTTTACATTGTAGATAGCCGCTCCAGTTTGAGAGATAAAAGGACTTTCAAATGAAAAAAAAAAAAAGCATGACAATATGCATTGTGAGTGTTTATTCCCTCAGACACACAAATATATGTGTATCTCTTTTGGCAGGTATCATGACAGGAAGGCTGTGGGTAAATAAGTCATACTGAAAGATAAACAAGTAAACGAATAGGCTAATATATTAAAAAAAATTAGCTGAATATTTTGAAATGTACTAACTGCATCACTAATTTGAAAGATTCTTTCATTATGAAGTATAAAAGTCATCATCAAGGTTTCATTTGGAATTTAGTTGAACTGCCAAATGAAAAGGCCTTTATCAGATTTTGTACTGCTCTTTGTGAACCTCAATCTGAAATCCAAATGTAATGAGCAGCCGCAATCACTTTCATGGCTATAAATTGAGATTATTTTGAGACAATAACAATGGTCTGCTGTGACATATTTAAGGGGAAATCTTGGGAAAAAGTCTTAATCAGGTTTAGCCTTTAAGACAGCATGGAGACGTTCAGCTAAGTGTCAAATGACCCCTGCAGCTAATTGGGTCATTAAAATACTTTGCTTTTCCTTAATTGGAAAGTCTAAAAGTCCCAAAAGGACCATTAAAATAATTTTTGTAAATACTAAAAGTAGTCTCAGCAAGGTGAAAAAGTATTAACACAATTACCTGTTCTAAAAAAAAACAAGGATTATAATTTATATTATATACTAATAAAATTAACTCCATTAAAAAACTTGAAGGTGCATTAATAATATAAATAAAAATAACAATTTTAAGCTGCATGTTCAAGCCATCCAATCTTTTCTTCATATTATCCACAAAATTGGAAAAGCTGTTTCTAATTAGCTCTGTTTAAAGTTGCATTCACAATGTTATGTTTTAAGCTTGAGAGTAACAGCGCTCTTTAAAATTCCTCCTTAATATCTTCAGGTTATACTTAGAGATGCGCAAGGTCAGACACCGCTGCTAATGCGCTTCAAAATAAATACATAAAGCATATCAAATGGCACTTTCAAAATCCTATTATACAGCTGGCACGGTGAATTGAAGATTGCATTCACTCGCTGTTGCCTTTTGGCATTTTGAGTTAGGAACTCTATCAATAAAATGCAGGAAACTATTTGTATAAGCGACCGAAAAAGAAAATGAGTAGCGAGTCATCCCTTTTCTACACGACTTCCTCCTCTTGTCATCTTTTTTTTTTTTTTGGACCAAGACAACTGTGTTTGGCCCAAAAGATTCCATTTATGTTAAAGCACCATCCCTTAAGAGGACCATTAAAAAAAAAAGATTAAATAAAAATAAATAAATCTGGATTTTCGAAACAGTAATCCAACATAAATGAATAAAAATAAATGAATAACATAATAAAATACATAAATGAATAAATAAAAATAAAAAAAATCTGGATTATCACAATAATATTTTAAATAAATGATTTAATTAACAAAAGACCAGATGATCACAACGGTATTTAAATAAATTAATAAATAAAATGTACAAATAAACTGGAATCATTGGCACAACTATATTCCAAATAATACATTTAAGAAACTATGAAAAGAGCATAAATATATAAAAAACATTGCTATTGTCAGAATGCCTTAAGTGTACTTTGAGTCCTCCTCTGGGACTGAGCACTACATAAAACACTTTAAAAAGCACATTTCAGTGATTAATTATGTTTTTCTTCCACCTTCCTGAACAATGAAAGGCTTAAGTCCAATATTATTTATTGCCTACACGGAAACATTATTTCATCTTTTCTTCTACCTCTGCATCTGAAGAACAAAGTCAGTTTAATAAGATAGTGAGATGTGCGGAAGAGAACTAGCAAAATCTCTACAAAGACAGTTGCTACAATTCAGTGCAATGCTCAGACCTATGGTGAATGAACTTAGATGAAAGTCCCCATTGCTGAACATTCTGCTAGACATTTCTTTTTTTTGTTTAACTTAAGAAGAAAAAATAAATAAAACTAGAGGTTTGGATCGAGAAAATTAAATGTGTAAATACAGACAGACTTTTCATTTATGGGTGAACTACTCTTGTAAAACACTTTAAATCATTGCAAATACCTGGAGCCATGTGTAAAAACATTAAAAATGAGCTTGGCTTGCCTTGTTGTTTAAACATAGATGATGTACTTCTCCTTTCAGGGCTGATTATCAAAGAGCTTACAGGAAGTTCTCACACCGCTGTTAATTAGCACTGAAAATAACTACGGTAATCCTGCATGAAGACATGCATTACACATGCAGACTCTAACATAAATTATCACCTTGCTGCATATAGCACAGCGATGTCACACAATTTGTGCAATGTGTGTGAGAGTGCTGCATGATACATGTGTGTCAGACAGAACTGTAGTGGGATTGCACAATTATCTTTCCCTATATGCTTTAGTTTGAGATCAAATGTATTCCTTTTTTATTTTATTTTGGTTTTATTATATTATTATTTAGATTTTTTATTTTAATTGTAACATTCTTTTATTTTCTTTAATTTTTTAATTACACATTAAAATATATAGAAATGTTTATTCTATCTAGGAAAACATTCTTCTTCTCCCTTAAATTCATACATGTTTTGCCAGTTATTATTATATATTATCTATAGTTGTCACAGTCTCAGCCTGTTTGTCTGTCTCTGTCTCCCCATTTCATGTACCGGACACCATTCCCCAGAATGCACCTCTCCTCCACAGCTGTTTCTAGTTAGGGTTAATCATTCAATCATTGTCACCTGTATAAATACCAGTCTGTGTGTTTGTATCCTCACGGTCCATTGCACTGTCACCTGTCCTGAGTTCATTCGT
>JAUCMU010000053.1:5991545-6009010 GCA_032275025.1 Enteromius treurensis
ATATACATACATACATATATATATATATATATATATATATATATATATAAATAATATAATAAAGCCACTAATACATTAGCTTTACACGTGTAATTTATTTAAAGAAAATTAACCTTAAGCGTAGTTTACTTAATAAGCAAACCAAGTAAACAAAAAGCAAATGCAATATCAGGAAAAGCAATACAAATCAAATTTATCACCTCACAGATACGATCAAAACTATATATTGGGAGCACGTAAAAAGCATCATTAGCAAAACATTGTTTACCGTGAAAAACCCAGACGGAAAACCCAGTTTATCGGGACAGGGAATCACATTGCATTTGGAAGTCGGCGTAATCAAAAGTGATCTCTATTACTCCATCTCTCTGCTCTCATTTTCACTTACACACACTTTAAACACACACACCCACCCACACCTGCTGGGGCCGAATGTGCACGAAAGGTGACAGGGACGATTGATCCTATTTATAAAGGCATCTGAACCCCGTCTGAATGCCCTTTGCCTGGAGTTGATGTGGCTTCCTTTGATGTTGAAAGTGCACCGAGCACTTTTCTGTATCTCAGGTAGCTATAAAAGATAAAACAGGCACTATCCATGCCCACTTCTCTCTTATGGCAATTGTGCCCTGATTGCAATGCAAAGCAGCCATGGAAGACCTGCACGAATAAATTACTCACATTACTTCCTCTGATCTCACCAATGTGCATTGAAGTGTCTCCTTGACATCAAACCACCTCTTCCAAGAGCGAGGGAGCGAGAGGTACAGACACGGGCAAAGGGGATGATTCATACTTTCCTTAGCATATGAGACTGATTGGAAGTGGTAGAGCTGGAAATTCAGCCATATGAAAACACTCCAGCCACTTCCTATATCCGTAATTGTACTGTCTCTTCTGCTCATTCCTGTGCAAACCGCTGTAATGGCCTAAAGTCGGATGCTTTTCTTCTTTTCTTGATTTGCGAATTGGCCAGATATATCTGCCGTGCCCCTCGGTGTCAGCGGCAATGACAAAACTCTTTTGTTGGGTAAACAGAGAATATGAACACAGTGAATCGGCTCCCCGGTGTTCTGATTGCCTGCGAGGCAGACAACAACAATGCGGTCTTCATCTCGCCACTTTTCTCTTCGAAAATCCTCTTCAATTGCGCCTCGGCAGGCATGTCAGGACTTAAACGTTATTTGCACAAAATATCTTCAAACATCCAGAGGAAAATAAGACCTTGTGCGTGAAAAATGTGCCGTGTCTCACAGACCCATAAACATGGAGGACCTCTAAACTCAAAGGACTTTTATTTAGGCGTCTAATTTTGGTTTTCATGAATAAGGAACAGCGTTCAGCGTTAACAAAGGTGCTTAATTTTCATTATAAATATTACATGAGATACTGTTTTTTTTTTTAATAGTCAAAATGGTTTTCATAATTATAATATAATATATAATATAATATTTTCAATATTAATAATAATATTACAGAGCAAAATAAAACCTAATATAATAATAATAATAATAATAATAATACAACAGAGGAAAATAATAACAACAACAATAATAATTATAATAATACTTATTATTATTTCTTATTATGTCTTATAAACAACAACAACAATAAAAATAATAATGTGTAAGGTTTTATTTACCTTTGTGTTAACAACAACAACAAACAATACTAATATTATTATTGTTATTATTGTTATTACCACAGAAGAAAATAAGACCTAACAATGACAATAATTATTATAATGATAATAATAATGATAATAATAATTATTATTGTTGTAGTGTTATTATTAACAACAACAATAATAATATAAGGTCTTATTTCCCTCTCTGTTGACAACAACAAAAAACAATAATAATAATAATATATTATTATTATTATTATTATTATTATTATTACTGTTGTTGTTGTTGTTAATACAGAATAAAATAAGACATTTTATAATAGAATTACTAATAATAAATTATTACTATTATTATTATTATTATTATTGAGAAGGCAAGTGTGATACATAACCATTTTACAATACAGAAACCATTCATACAATGTTTTCTAACATAACAAATATTTTTATGAAAAAACAAAACTAAACCAACAAATGAAAAATGGATTTATGGCTCTATTTTTTTGTTGTTGTTGTTTTTATTTATTTAGTTTTTAAGTAATATAACACTAAGGCATACCATATTTACAAAAACTGCCTAATAGACCTCATTTGCTGCTTATTTCCTCTTCAGTAAGGACGCCCCACTCCAGTGACAAGCGCTGAGGAAAAATGAAGCATTTATGAGGAATTTTTCATAAAGTGCCTCCTTAAGTAATAAACAGCTCGTTCGCTCGGTAGGAGACATGGAAATGTGCAAATACTTGAAAACAGCAGCTTACCGGTTATCACAATTTCATCTCTGTGAAACAGATTAATAGTACAACATCCCCTGGAGCCTCAGGTGTACTAAGAACCCGTCGTGCCTTCTAATAAGCATTAGCGCTGCTTACACTCAATACACTTCACACCATCCGCTAACATTAGCTACAGTGCATTTATTACTGCTTTAAATAAGATTCAGAGATTTCAAAGAGTGCTACGAACACAAACGGCACCCCAATCTGTGCCATTTGTTGAAGAAACATCTGTTATTACTTAAGCAATCAGACTCACAATTTTATGCCAACAAGCTAAACTCAAGTGCCACATGCTAACCGCTAGCCCGCAGTTCTGAAGCTATTTTATTCGTTGGCTATTTTTGTTTCAGCCATTCTTTTCCTTTACAGCATGTCACTGTATATTCTTGCAGCACAAATCAAAGGCGGCATGATTAGCTCCCTATGTCATAAAACAAAGTTAGCACCCGCGCTAGTCAACAAAACAAAGTCCCTGTACTGGAAGCATTAATACCCAGTGCCAGCACCTCTGCAGTTGGGCCAAACAATGAAAAACCGGCAGGAACATAAAGGCAATCATCTTCATGGTCCTTAACAAAGTAGGCCATAGGCACAACATTCAATGTGCATTTTGTTTATAGCTGTATAAACGCCCATGGAGCCGGAGGGGAAGGACAGTCCAGCCGCTTCGCCTGAAGGAACAGATGAAGAAGCAAATGCAACACAGTGACCAAATCTCTGCAGGCATAAATCAATCAGACACTCACTCACATACACGCACACATTAGCAGGATAAAGGAGACTAGCACAAGACTGAAACCGTTTCAAAATATTAATCAACCTTTAGCTGTTCACATACAGCAAGAAGGGCAAAGATTCTTTGCAACAATGACTTTGATGCTGTATTATAGACTTTAGACAGACTGCAGGCTGTATATTTCATGTAAACTAATGTAAGATTGCGAGGAACCAAGTTACATGTAATCAGTTACTACCCAGCAATGTATCTCATATTTATATATCTAATAGCTCTACAAATAAATTGCTCCATATGGTCAGTATTTCTTTCACAGCCATGTTGTTGTTGTTGTTCATGTCAAACAAATATGCTACTTTCACAATAACTGTCACTGGCATGCTCAGTTTCCTTCTCTCAAGGTCTACCGTACAGTATGCAAAGTGTAGAGCACACAGAAGACTCCATTGAATCAAATCAGTTTACGGAGAACTGCTCATGCTACCACACTGGTGCCACATTTATGTGTGATGCTCACATATGCATTCATGACGAACTGTGGAATGTTTCGTACATGTGAATCACAACAACGTGTGAAGACTCACACACCTGCACTGCTGAAATGTTCCACGCTCAGCAGAATCTCAGACACCTCTAGTTAAGACAGAGTGCTGAGAATCAACGGATTTCTTGATTATCCCTGAGCAGACTAATCAATTACACAATTACATTTATGAGGAAATACGACTGCGATTTTGTTGTGGTTGTCTTTTTGTATTTTGGCGAAAACATAATTTGAATTTAGTCAATTTAGTCAACAAAAAAAAAACAAAAAATGCAATATTTAAATAAAATTGTCTTGATTTTTTTATATCCTTACCTCCATCACTGTTTCTGAAAAAGAAAAAACTTTGGAATTTTAATAAATTGACAAACAAACTTAAAGATAAGTTTATTTGCGTTTTTGGTTTTTATATATCTTTTTAAATATAGTTTAAATAGTAATATTGTGAGATATGAGACCATGGAGCACAAAACCAGTTTTAAGATGCACACATATATTTGTATTAATAGCCAAAAATAAATTGTATGGGTAAATTGTACAAAAATGATCTATTTTACGATACTATCTATTTTAGCCAAAAATTATTAGGATATTAAGTAAAGATCATGTTCCATGAAGACATTTAATAAATGTAATAAACGTAAATATATTCAAACTTAAATTTTGATAAGTAATATGCATTGCTTCATTTGGACAACTTTTTGTTTTTCAATATTTCGATTTCTTGCACCCTCCGTTACATATTTTTAAATAGTTGTATCTCTCTGGATTTTTTTTATTTTTTTTGTTTTTTATAACAACCATACATGAATAGAAAGACTTTCTGATAATACATAAATCTCAAGTTCAAATAATGGACCCTTATAACTGGTTACCATTACTCCAGGCTTCAATGTCATTCTAATACTCTGATTTGGTATATAAAGGTAAACACATAACCATACATTTAAATAAATGTGTTAAACACACTCTACATGTCATACATATAAACATATGTAAATACTGTGCAATTGTGCTAACATTAATATTTGTGCTAATGAAACAACAACACTCTGCTGCAGTGAAATTAAAAATAGAAAAGAAAGAAAACAATTGCTTTTCCAAGTGACTAGCTGCTAGCGTGATCGCACATCTCTCCATCATGTGAGTCACATCGCAGCATTGCTTTAAAACTCTGCCCACGGGCATCACGGTTTCATTCTCGTTCATTATGTCGTCTGGCAGTGTGTAATGGTGCCCCTAGGGGACTGGAGGTCCGTTTTGCGTGTAACCTTGCGGTGACCCTGCTAAGCCTTTAGCACATCGCCAGTGGCAACTGACCAGCTTGCGTCCTAAATGGAAAAATGAAGTATGGCCATACGTCTGGCCTGCCAAAATTCCTACAACTCTCAGAGCGATCAGCCATTTTGTAAAGTGGCGCAAGATCCGTGCCGGTAAATCACAGTATGGCGTCGTTCAGGCACACCTGAAGCCTCTATGCAGTATTTTACCTTCGCAGACCCCCTCTGGTGAATCTTAGATAGAAGAATGGAGGAATCGGAGGGAGGGATGGAGCAGAAGCAAGCAAGAGAGAGAGAGAGCAGAGAACACATATATCAACTGGAATGGTGACAGCCACACACATTCATCGCACAAGGAAAACATTTGGCTGATTGTGCTCACCGCAGTGAGGCTTCACGTGGCTGGCAGGTGTTTGATTCCTGCTGAATGCTAATGACCCTGATCTCCCAGACAGGAATGAAGGGAGAGAAAGCGCGAGATGGGCTGAAAGGAGATCTGACTCAAGAGACAAACAGTAACTGACTACACAGCATACTAATGTACTGTAACTGACAGCAAAACCTGATCACATGTAAAAGTCATGTCAGAATTATTTTATTTAACAGCTAAACGCATCTGAATTCAGCATGAAATGGAAATTCTTACAATCTATTATTGGTCGTATTGTGAGAGATTCATCTATGCATACGTTTCATTTTTTTTTTTTTTTTTTTTTACCTAATTGTTATTCTGAATAAACTTTCTTAAATTGCACCGCAAGCTCAATTAAAAACAGTTGGATTCTTTTCAATGTTTCTTTCAGGTAACTAACATTAAGAAAAACTTCAAAAACATACCTTTACATACCATTAAGGGTTGCGTTTCCCGAACAACAATGTAACTCGCTGATAAACCACCATAGTACGATGAATTGTTTTGGAAATGAACTAGCTATACACGACGCATCTCCGTCATTTGAACCATGTTAGTTCAACAACACAGGGCCATGACGTCACACGCATGTCGTGGTGATAAACCTTCTGCTATTAAACTGATTAGAGATCTCCAAGATGCTGCTGTATTGAACATGACACATATTAACTAATTTATTATTTTTGTTCACTGTCATGTTGCTTTATTTGATCATCGCGTGTTCCCTCTTACGTCATACTCCAAAGTTCCCCTAGCCTTTTTTGCGCATGCGCACTTCTCAAAAACCGCGTTTAGAATGGACGTGCAAAAATACATAATTAAATCCCTTTTTATATTTAGATAGGATGGAAGATAAAGATAGTAATGCATGTTAGTTTGCTTCTTGTGCCCAAGAGCATGTTTATTAAAGCCCATATATCTTACTAACAAGAAACTATGCTTCTAACCACAGGTCCAGTGCTGTAGTTCAAACCAAGTACGTTTGTGACGTTGACTGCGAATTTTCATTTGAACTATGCTTTCGGGAAACAACGAATCGTTGAACTGTGCTGGTAACGACGGAACTTGCGACCATAGTAGGCTAACTATGCCTTTGGGAAACGCACCCCAGAGTAGTTTTCAACTGATATGAACACTAGATGCAGTATAGCCGCCAAAAATGTTTATTTCTTTTATCCAATTTATGAATATGGAAAATCGTGTCTATGTAAATAAAATAATTGTTTATCAAAGACTTGTTTTCGTGCCATTGTGACCTCAACACACCTTTACCATAGCACATGCACTGAAAACGAATAATCACTTGACATATTCACTTCAACATTTGAATCAAAGCTCCAAATGTATGGGGGTTTTTTTGTAAATTTGCTCTGTAGCCCACCTGGTACAGCATTGCAGTCGTGATGTGAAGTGCTTAAGAAACTTGAATCAAGAGCTCAAGGACTTTTAGGATCAATCTAGAATGGCATGACTGCATAAGCAAATTTTTATCTCACATTAACTTTTATAAAACGTAAATACAGGTCGTGATAATGTGCTTGCGCAAATGACCTACAGGGTAATACAGGTCATTTTTGTTGGAGGACAGGCTCCTTTTACTGCTAATATCAGAAATTTTGCAAGATTATTTCCCATAAATGTCACCACAGGCATGTATTTTCTATTAGCCTGGGTCGTCTGTTTAATTTTGCGGGTACAAAATAAACACCAGTAAGAAATCTGTAACTTTCTTTGCAGTGAATGCAAAGTGTACTAATCAAAAAAAGTTGTAGTTGTGACATTTGACAGCACAAATTTGGGTTACCCTTTATTTCGATACTCTCAGAGTTAGTTATATATATACCTGCAAAGTTTTTGATAGTCAGTAGTATGTAGTATGTTGTGGACCCTTCAAAATAAAGTGTTAGAAGATATTAAGCAGACAGTTGCTTACTGTTAGTAGATTGTTTAAAGTGGACAATCGTAAATAAAGTGTTACCCAATTTTCTTTCTAGCTTGCTAGAAATAACTGCTTTATGAGCTGAAAGGCTTGTGCAATCAAACTACATCATCCCATGTAAAGCAAGAATGAAAAAATACCCAATCTTTTGGCCTTGATTAGGTTGCATTATTGTTAAAAGCTCAACAGCTTCCTGTTTATGTGGAAGAAAGGGAAAAAGAGTGTTTACGATTTTTCATTAGTTTCTTTATATTTACTTGAAAAGAATTCATATTAATCACACGATGTACAAAATAACTAACACTAGTTATTAACAATTATTGTAGGCTGAAGCAAAGCAAATATTTTGTCTGCAGCTGCGAAGTAAAATAGGTGACTCTGTATGGGGTAAGTTGTCACAATGCCATTATTCTGCTTATTATATACTATTTAACAGTGTTTCAGCGGAGTATACAGACACCTACATTACAACATACTCTCATATAAACATTCAGAGAGGTAGACTGGTAACTGCCAGAGACAACAGAAAGAGCATGCTGGGATACAGACAGGTGCAGAGAACAAACAGGAAGAGAGGCCACGGGGGAGCTCCGGGGACAGAGAGACAGACAGACGGCAGATAAACTATCAGACAGAGGAGAGCTGAGAGCCAGGAGGGACCACAGGGTCCAGCCCCCTTATTTGTTACTCACCCAGGCAGACCAGGCACTTGGTGTGCTTTTAGTGAACAGTTTCCATTCTAGATGGATCTCTACTGCCCATGCAGAGGGGATGGAGACAATGGAGGATGAGACGTTAACCCCGTCCTGTTCTGACTATGTGTTTTGGAGCCGCCCAACCTCTGTGTTCTTGACTGCTAATATGCACTACCATTTAAGCGCAGTAGCATGCAATATGCAACTAAATGCTACTAATGGTTGTCATCATAACATAACCACAGTCATAAAAAGCAAACATCAGTGAAAAATGATGATAATGATGATGAATGCATTTTTGTATTGATAGTTATAGAAGCTTACACCCCACTACAATGAATGATTGAATAATTTGGATAGTATCTATATAATTTAATTGTAAAAAAAAAAATTGCTTTACAATTTTAAATCTTGTGATACAATATTTTTTCATTGAACTGACTATTACAATAATGCTAGTCATTAAGGAAAATTAAAACGTCCACATGAGCAACAGTAGATTGTAGTATAGTATAATTAAAGTATAGTCCAAATATAGTCATTCAGCTATTCAATACATGAAATGCATACATAACATGCACAGTACACATGCTCTACACTGCAGAATAGTACAAGTAGTATAGCAGTCAGCTATTATGAACCTAGAAAAAGGCACCATCTTGCTCTTACCGGTCTGTAAGCCTCCCTCTCTCCCTATCATCCCCATTTCTCCAGTGTCATTTAATTCAGCTTTTCAAAAGCCCCTCTCCCTTTGCTTTAGATGGCAGGTGCATGACCAAATGAATACAGATTCTCTAGATGCCTCAGCATGACGGCGCCTAATCAGACGGCTCACAGCCAGTATGAACACACATAAATGCACCTTCTCTTGCCCTCCCCATGCCCCCTCCATCAGCTCTATCCTCTGCCGCGAGCTTCAGGATCTCACTTTATGCCAAGCGCATGTATCCCCTTCTATCAAAGAAGAAACAAGGCAGAGAAAAGCCAGGTATATGCTCATTTCCTCCTGAATGCAGGAAACAGGAGGTGACCCGTGATAAATATGAACGCCGTGCCGCTTCGTTCTAGCCGGTCCATGGATCTGGACTCGTGAGGATAATGTTGAATGTAACAATGCCCAGTGATAAGAAAATGTGCAGTGTTTTTTTGTTGCTGAGAAACACTGATACTAGATTGTTCTCCAGCTGTGAAAATGCTTATCTGGAAGGCCTTAACAAACTTATCTGAAAAAAATAAATAAATAAAAAAGTGAAAGTTGCCTCTGATATTATTATGGAACATTTAACTTATGGTTTAAATTTTACTGCTGGGTTAAACACCATCCCAAAGGTCAGAGAATCCGCCTTCATTATCCCCTGCCAGTAGTTTTTTTATCCACTAAAGGATTTTATACACCACCTTAATGCGGTTTAAACAAAAACATAAACGTTTTTGGGGCAGCCAGGAGAGTCATAAGACATATTTTTGCACTTAAGACTTAAAATATTTTGTTTCTTTGTGTATGTATATTGCTGACCTCACCATTGCAATTTAGAAATGAAAGAAATCAGCAGTTTACAGAGTACACAGACTGCCCCATTGCCCCATACTGTGAGACAAATAGCAACCTCTTACAGGTAATAAAAAAAAAATATATATATATATATTAATATTAAAAATAGCTGTATGTTTATGTTCACACACACACAGACACACACACACACACACACACACACACATATATATTACCAGTTGTATTAATTTGTTAAGTACCTTCCAGCTTTTATATATAAATATACCCATAAGCTTCTCAATTAATATGAACAAGCTAAAATAAGTCTAAATAATAATAAATGCAGTTAAAAAAATATTAAAATAATAAATATATTAAATATATTTATTATTATATTTACAAATAATTTAATAAATATAATAATACAATATAAGAATAATTAGTATTATCTTTTATCGTTCATAAAAAATATATATATATTTTGTATATTTTTATTACTGAGGCAGTAGATTGAATGACTGTATTGGGATAATAACAATAATAATTTAGAATAATGGTAAAATATAAGAATAATTGAAACTATCATTTATAAACACTTAATATTTACATAATAAATATCACATATGAACAAAAACAACACAAACAAACAGAAATACTACTACTACTACTAATAATAATAGATAAAGTACTCCTATAGAATGTTAAGACAGTTCCTTTAGAAAGGCTCTTATATAAGATCAGACAGTTTTGTCTAGTGCATAGCACTCCCTTTTTAGCAGAATAATGTATATGTCTCAATGATTACAATCCTAAATAAATAAGCATTGACTAAACAATAAAATGGTGCATGGCCAATATGTGGTCAATGTCTGTATAGTTTATTTCATAGCCTGCTTTCACAATGAGCCACAAAACTAGCTCATTTCAAGATAAGGTGGCACTATGAACCTGTTCCCTCCGGATTGCTTTTTCTTCCCACAATGCTTTGAGTGTCGATTAAAGCAACAAGGACAGATAAATGCAATTCATTATGCATCGTTAGATAAAGCCTGCTAATCCCAAGAAAAGCTGTGATAACATGCCCTTCCAGCAGTAAAAAGGAAACAAATTTCAACCTTCATAAGGTGTTAGCACTTATTTGTGTGTATTGACGTGTGCGTGAGCGTCCTCACGGGCCGCTGGGAAAGAACAGATGCCATTTTATTTCGGTGTCTGAGACGTTGCACCTAAAGCTGCTTCTGAAAATACAAGAATATGTAATTATCAAAAGAAATCATGCAGTAATGCATGTGTTAGTGTTAGTTGCGTCCTGTTTCAGTGAGCCATAATGGCCAGACAGAACTATCAAAAGCCGACACTAAACTGTTCAGACAGGTCAAGGTTTTTCATTTCAAAGCCATCAGGGTATTGCGATTGACATGACCTTTGCCGTGGCCCTCCTATCCGTGCCTCTCGCCTCTCCCCTCGTCGTAATTGGTTTATTCGAAGCGTGCAGTAGAGTGATGTCAGTACTATAACAGAGCAAGGCGTTGAGACAACATCAAACAGACAAACAAATCGCTCTACCTTCTGATGTACTATTTCCTCTGTCTCCCTCGGCATGCCTTCATGTCCATTTTGCAGTCTGGAAAATACAGCAGCCTCAAAAAGTATGTGAACCCCTATGGATACTTCTGTAACACTTCAGAAATTTTAGAATACACTATAAGAATAAAATAATATTTATTTATTTAAATTTATGATTACGTATGTTTATATAATAATGTTTTATTATTATTATTATTATTATTATGTTATTTACAATTATAACAATTAATCAAAAACAATATTATTGTAATATAAATACTTATATATTGTATTAATTATATTTATATAACAAATATTTAAACAATAATAATAATAAAGTTGTGCAGACTTACTCAATTTAACCATTTATTGTTATTGTGAAATTATATTTATAATAACATAATAAAATACACTTACTTTCAATTTAGCAATTCATAGTTTTAATTCATCAAAATGTATTATTTTTACTATTACTACTGTGTATGATCACCATTTTATACAATTTATAAAATAGAAATATACATAATAATAACAGATTTAAATAAACATGTACAAAGTCACGTTATACCAGATATAAAGCTTAATATGTTTCTATTTTATTTATATTTTGTCTGCGTTTATTATTTAGTTATTTAATGCAAAGGCAAGTTTTAAAATTAACTTCAATGTTCAACTTCTTTTGGGGTCTCTGTACACAATCTGCAAGGACTGGGCTGAAATGCTTCTAATGGTGACAGTACATTTGTTGACAAACCAGTGGCCGTGTGCCAAACTGCCCACCTGCCAGTCAGAGCCAGACAGGAAGTACTCTTTGCCAGGACTTCTCTGTTTAGAGCCAAAAGCAGCAGGGGGACGGACACTGCAGCAAACACACAGACGGGTTTCTTCTCCATCGCCGTCATTAGCCTGCGAGGTATTCCAGCGAGACAGGAGGAAATGAAGGAGCTGGATGTTTGCGCTCTCACCTGAGGATGCTGGTGGAAATTAAACCTACGAGTGATATGAGATGAGTCGCGGTCCAGCTTCCAGATAAAATGAGTCTAATACTCATTGAGACACATGTGTTGCCTTCATTTAAATGCAACGGAAAATACTAATAAAAATCCAATACTTTCACAATGTTGTTCTTGAAACAAACTGACCGACAGACTACGATGCCACCGTCCTGCCAAACACCAGATCCTACTGCACTGCAATTATCCCAAAATCAAGATATTATGGGCAGGCAGATGGACAAATCTATATTCATGGCATTATGCGGTTCGTCCCTGCACTGCTTAAATGAATGGTAATGGATACCTCTGGCAGAAATGCATCAAAATGGGGACTGCTGAGGCACAGAGGAGGCTGAATCAGAAGTGGTACTTTTGTGTACATACAGCCATCTGCCTCATGGGCTCATTGAAAGGCGATGTGTGTTGTGTCCTTTCTCTTGACTGTGACAGGTTCAATGCTCTCATTTTGTCATATTTGTTGGGGCGGGCCTGGCGTAGTGTTTTATCAGCCAGTGTGCAATGCCTCGGTGTAAGGTTTCACTTGCTAGTAGATCAATGTGCTTGCGCTGACAAGGTACTTGTACAGACCAAAGCAGACTGGCCATTCAGATAATATAAATACTAAAGATAAATGCATTACAGTACAGTATACTGAATCATCTTTTAAGATAAAAACAATTAGGCATGGAGCACAAACAAACTCAACTCACAATATTAATAATAAACAACATGTACATAACATGGTTATTGTAATTTGTAAAACTAGCCTATATATATTTAAAATAAAATAATTGGTTTTGGTTTAATCTGTAATAAGCACCAAAATACTACTGCTACTACTACTACTAATCATAAAATATTATAATTATTATAAATTCTTATTAACAATAATAAATACTTATAAAAACATATACATAGAGAGAACATATTGTTTTTTTTTATTAAATACAAATTTTGTTGTTGTTGTTGATAAAATTATACTTATAAGAGAACTAAAATATTTTGTAAATATTAATTTCAATGATAACAATACAACAATTACTATATTTTTTATTATTATTAACCATTATAAATATTAACATATATATTGGAAAACATATTTTACAAATATTAAAACACTATTTTATATATTTATTTTTTTACATGGGTATCACTCCTGTCAAAAAGTAATGCATGGGGAATTTTACTACAGACGCTGGGAGTTGTGTACAAACGTTTCTGAATAATCTCGATGGTGTCTCGAAAGGGCATTACTGATAAATGCAGGGCATTTCTATTTCATGGAAGAGTATCCGAAATTCTGACCTTCTTTTGAAGTGATTGCAGCAACATTTCCTCTGCAACCCCTTAACCTATAATCATGGGGTTTTGCTGCAAGGGGCCATTTCAAAGTCTTCGCCGGCATTAGAAATAAATTATACATGTCCTCTCCTAATGCCTTGTTTTTCTGAGGTTACCCCTGTAGTAGAAACAGGCCACGCGGGAAGCTGGGAAGCCCGCAGGTTTCAATCGCCCCCTCAGAGTCAGACAGACCCAGAATATCAGACAGATAAAACCATTCGCCTTTTCCTGTTTTGAACAAAAGAAAAATAGATGAAGAAACAGATCTCCTGTAATCCAGAGAAAATGGGCTTTCTCGGCTTTCATCCTCGGCTTGACAGCGAGGAAAGAGAGGAAATGCAAACATCTCAATGCTTCTCCAGCATCCGGGGGGAGTCAACAGCCACTTAATTTATGCCCTGGTCATCGGCCCCGGTCTCCCTGTCTGTTTAGGAGGCCTGATCTTTCAGTTGTTTGTCCAGATCCCGCAGGAACTTGTGCAAGTGCTGATAGCTTGCTGATATAAATGCTTCCAGTCTACACAGACGGGGTCATTATGTATCCTGTCCACCCACTGAGACCCGTCCGTCTTAAGTCACAGGAGGAGAAAGTTACGCTTTGAAAAATAGAACCTCCAGGAATCACAACGATTTTTCTCCCTCTCTATCTCCTGTTGTTTCACTACTTTTCCTGACCGTGGCCATCATCTGTATTACTGTTATGACGTTATAAAGCTAACTTTGAGAGATATAGTGTTCTAACTGTCATAATCGCTGAAAAACACAGCCAATGTTCCTCTTGCCCTTGGATGGCACTTCTGTAGCACTGTTTTACCCATTTTGTATGATGTCACTGTAACAATAATTCACAATGAATGGTGAAGTTCCATGGCCATCTTTAAATCAGTACAAAGAAGAATAATTGTGTATCAACATAAATCATAAAATGGAAGGTAATAGCTTGAATAAAGTATACTGGATGTATAAAAATAAATACATTTAATTACACTTTCAGTTATTTCCGTTTTGTTTATTTCTATTTTTCATGCTATTTTAATTCTCCAAAATTATTTTTTCATGCTATTTTAATTCTCCAAAATTATTTTTAAAAATTAAAATACTTTCAATTTGCAGTATTTATTGCAATACAATTAAGAATAAACATTGTTAGTCAAATGCTTAAACTAACATTTTTAGCAAAAAGAGATAAACCACTGAAGTTGGGCAGAAAGACAAAATGTTCAGTGGTATTAGGTAAATAAATATAAAACAAAATATAGAAATAATTCCGTTATAAAAATCTAACTATATATTCAAGTTTATACTAATAGGCACATTAAATTATTTCTATTAAAGAAATAAATAAAATAAACTGTAAACCGGCCATGACTATAAATGAAATTATTATTTTATTATTATTATTATTATTATTATTATTATTATATAACTATAAATGTATTACTACTACCACTAAATAAATAAATAAAAAATAAAAAAATTAATGAACCGGCTTAGAACCAGCCATGAATATAACTTTTATATTTTTGCATACTATCAGTACTATAATAACATAACACTACAATAAGAACAACACTATAATAACAATGCATATTAAAAACACAGTTTAAATTAATAACCAAACAAGGATTGCTACCACTAACTTCTAACTATGAATGAATGACATTAATGAGCGAAAAAACAAACAAGTAAATAGGTATTTATCTATAGATATAAAATATTTAGTAACACTTTAGGGACCAGCTCACACCATTAACTAGTTGCTTATTAGCCCGCCATAAGGTTTAGCATGATCATATTCCTTATCCATAATCCTAAACTTAACTACCTTTCTAACTATTAATAAAAATAAGCTGTTTACAGAGGCAAAAGTCATAGTAAATGGTTTGTTAACAGAGAGAATTGGACCTTAAAATAACTTGTGGCCAAGTATTTTTCTACTAGTGGATGTTGACCAGGAACATAAAGTAAATGGTGTCAAACTGTATTGAAAAGTCATGTTACAATTCAAGTGAAAAGACCGAATCATGTCGCCTTTCTTATTTTCCAGGAAATGTTTCCTCAGAAATCAATGGCCTGTTAAAGAGGCTTTTATTTTTACCTCAGTTCTGTTTAACCAGAATCCTTTCAGCAGATGTTTTATGCTTCACATCTGGCGCGTGGCATGCAAACAGTGCAGTGAAAAGCGAAGAGCCAATTACGTAGAGCGACTAGATCAATATCCCGCAGAGAGGGCTGTTTTCGAGCGGGGTGTTTGCCCGTGCAGGTGTGAGAGTACGGCTCTTGCAGATGGGACAAAGGCTAATGATGAGAACAAGAAGGACTCTCACTGTCAGAGCGTGAGCCGGGTTCTACTCGGTGGTCCGTGGGCATCATAATTGATTCACAAAAGCAAAAAAACGTAATGTTCTACACACAATTCTAGGAGTTGGAAAATCAATTAAACGGTTTAAAAATGAATGGGAGGACACCTAAAAAGCAACATCAACAAAAAAGGCACAAGACCATTTCCAGGAACTATAATTGTTAACAAGCCACAACGTAAATGTATATATACCAAGGCTCTATAATATTGAATTCCACTTATATAAGATGAAATGCCATTTATCGATAGTGTTTTTGCAGCAAAAAGCTTTGACGTTTTTCTGTTGTGCTGCTTTGTGGAATTGACAGATTACAATTATTATCCAACAGCTGAGATCAAAGGCAGGCAAAACTCCTGACTTTTATTTTCTAACGAGTGCATGAGGCTGATAAATTCCCCTCTGTGTGGGCCGCTATCTGTAGGCCTTGAGGCCCTATAGAGATTGACAGAAGCAAAGCTCTGCACTGGGCCTGATCCTTCTGCTTTCATAATTCTGATTTCTCCAGCGTTTAACAGATACACCAGCGAAACAGTGAGATTTGAGACTGTAAGCTGAAGGAAAGAACTCCAGAGGCATTGTCAACTGTTGCTGGTGCTGCATCGCATTTGCTTTCTTGAATGCGCGTGGGACTGCAGATAAGGGTTCAATGCATTCAGTCCTGTTTCTTATTGAATATACTTCATATTGATAAATTTACAGGTTGTTTAAATATCTAGATATAGACGGATATCTTAATTCAAGTTAGTTATAGTAACAGGTTTAATGTTTTGGACATATAGATTATGTAACGGATAATGTAGATCCAGCAGGTTGTTATCGCAGAATAAAGCCTGACAGGCTTATCATCAGTTGTATAAGAGTGGAGTGCTTTATGTAAGGGATAACGTACAGGCAGCCGGTATTTATCGCAGAAATAAGCCCCGACAGTGTGATCAGGACCCGACGCAAAGCGGAGGTACCACGCGACTAACATTCAAATGTTAGTAAGACAATTTATAGCATCTATATATGAATATATAATAACGTATTTATTTTAGTTATTTATTGCACCTTATGTTGTCCAGTGTTTGTCACAAGATGGCTTGTGTCAATACTATGGCCGAAACGATTCCTCGAGTAAATCGATTACAAAAAATGATCGAGGTAAAATCCTCTGCCTCGGAGCCACTATTAATTATCTTTAATATGTCATGTTTTTTCGCAATGATTTTGGCATTACTGTGACAATGCATTTACAGTAAGTCACCCTCGAAGCAGAAGGAGATGACGGTGAGGGGGCAATAACAACGCAGTGAGCAAAGAGACCAAATGAACAGGAGAAAATGACAAAAATCCTACTCAGAGACCAGAGGAGGACTGTCACCTGAGAACAGGTAAATCGTAGCGTTAAATCAATGCGATTGTTAATCAAGATGGGGGCTGTTAAATAATGTACGTTAATTATGGAAGGGATAAACCACAACGGTCAGTGCAATACTGCATGACAGATGTGGAGGGAACACCGCCGCCTGCGAAAGAATCAAAGTAGCCGGAAATCATTCATTTTAAATTTAAGCTGGCAGCGAAAGGCGGCGCTTCGCGTCTTTGACGGCAAGACCGCCGAGGAGAGTTGAAATCAGGTTAACTTTATAGTAATGAGTTATGTCGCGGTTCGGCGGCAACTGGTCAGAATGCAGAAGTCCACCGCTTGGTATATA
>JAUCMU010000053.1:6030174-6043592 GCA_032275025.1 Enteromius treurensis
ATATCCAGGGCTTAGTCCACTGTGGTTTTCCAAATTTACTAGCAATTTATGTACATTTCTTATTTTTATTTATTTAAATTGATTTCCAGGTCTTTTTTTATTATTAAATGCAAATTTAGGATTTCAGATTTACTTACATTTTAGGAATCATTTCAATTAAGAACAATACAAGGTTGTTACCAATCACATTTAACTGCTTAAATTCTAAATTATTGTATGAATTATTATTTCAATATGAAACATGCAATTGATTTCATACCATAAACACAATAAAAGTAAAATTATAAATTATATAAAATAAAAGGAAATGTAAATATATTAATTACAATTACACACACAGCATGTCTATAAACACAATAACATTCAATGTCATATATGATTTAACAACTATTAAGAGACTTAAGATTTAAGAAAGTACCAGATGCAATATCCAACAATAAGTACTGTACCCAGCAATAACCAGGGCTTTGTGTTCTTATAAAAGAATAAAATATATATGGATGTTGTTTCTTTCTAGAGTCTGAATCACAGGGTACAAGCAAACCACGGCACAACAATCATCTTCCTGTAATTTGCTGGAGACCCAAACAGCCGGAACGAGTCGGATCAAGCCGGAACCGGCAGCCGGACTGCTTCCAGCACCATCCACAGCTCTCCTCCCTCCTCCATTCTTTTGCTTAATTCCACATCCGTTTACGTTATCGGTTTAATCTCCAATTAATTAGCTTTTTTTAAAAAGGATTGAGAGTTCTCGCTTTCTGTCAACAAGAGTGGGGGGTAACAGACAGAAGAGGGTGGGAGGGTATAAAGGGATTGGTGGAGAGAAGAGACAAGGGTAGCGGTTGTAAAACACGATAAAAAAAGGGGAGGTGGTGGAGAATGTCCCCGTGGGAACCAAAGTGAAACGGAGAAAGTCAACGAACGTGGCATCATGCCAAGGCAAGAGAGAGTCAGCCAACACGGCACGCATTCATTTTGAGCTCTGTCTGTGCCGTACAGGGGGCTTATGGGTACTCTGACACCGTCACCACCAGACAGAGCCACTGATTACATTCCAGTTGATGTTGAATGAAAAATACAACATGGCAAGAGGCTCCGGGGACTGAAAGCATCACATTAATCATCCCTTTGATACTTGAGCATTTGTGTTGGTTGTAGTGTAATTGGTGTTGCACGGATCCACACGAGCCTACATGTCAACGTAACGTTCATTACTAAGCAATTATATGACATCTGGATGACTCATATTCATAACGACTAAAATGTCAAGGGGAAAAATTCTAAATTTCTGGGTTTCATGTCAGAGCTGGGACGCAAAACAGGGTTGTTTCCCACTGCTACGGATAAAAAAACAGCCAAAATGCATCACGGGTAGCCAAACCGACCGAGCTTTGGAGGATTCTGAGAGGAGAGAGGAAAACAACAACCCTGCCAAACCCATCCGAGAATCAGGAAAGCATGACTGAGCCTAGCATCCCGCCATCCCAGCACGTATGCAAAACGATGGCTAACTACGGCGTCCGCTAACTGCTCGCCAGCAATGCATAGGCTTTGGACTTCACACAAACCCAAGGGTCCATCCAGCACAGTAACATATGAATCCTATTTAGAAACCAAAAGCGTGGCTGAAACTCCATCAGGCTCATTATTCCTTGAAATCGGTAAACATGACATGCCATTAGGACTCCATTTAATGAACGATTAAAGATGTACATACACGTTTGAACTCCCAAAGAAACATTTGCTTAACCCAACCTGATTTGGCCTCGCTGAACAATTTGAAAGGTCAAACAAGACCAAGAAGCTCAAAATTTGGAGTCAGAGCAAATTGTTAAAACAGAACAATTAGCATTCTTCCTACAAATCACTGTTGTTGGTATAAAAAAAAAAAAAAAAAAGAACGAGTCAGTTGATGTCACACTTATTCACTAATAACGCAATGTGCCAAGTTTCCCGCTGAATAGTTTACACTGGCTTACCTTTCATGCCAAACTTTGAGCGTCTGCCATATTTGTTGATTAGCACAAACATAACGACAAGGAGAACGCAGGCAAAGCCAGCCAAGCCAACCGCAATCGACACCTAGAGAAGCAGGAAACAACATTTCATTTATTTGAAGAACCAAAAGAGTAGATGAGAGAAGATTTATGAAAACGTAAACAAGTTAGCACTTAGCTTAGCTTTAGCAGGTTAGCAGTAATATTTGATTACTGTATGTTTGGAACTGAATGCTAGCATACTTAACCATGGTTTTACTGTAGTAACATTTTGATTGATTACCTTTTGTATAACAATTGTTTTAGTACAAATATGCTACCATGGTTAAACTATATATATATATATATATATATATATATATATATATTTATATTTTTTTTTTTTTTTTTTTTTTTTTTTAAACATGAGTACTTTCCGGAACAGACTTCACAGTGTAAAGTGTTTACTTGCCTGTTAAGTAAAGACTTTACACTGTGGGAAAAAAAGAGATATATATACAGTATATATGTATGTATGTATGTATGTGCTGTGTGTGTAACAACATAAAAGGATAAATTAGGACTTTGGCATGCTACATTGTTGTTGCGTTGTCTCATCATGTTTAATTTCCACAGTACATTTTTAGCTATTTAAAAGCCTAAACTAGACCAAATAACAGTTCTCATTCACAAATTTGTGGCATAAGGTTGTAGAGAAAAGGTTGTGCATTTATGGAAAAAGTTTAGACATGTTTTATGCAAATGGATAACCTAATTTATTTACTGTAGATTAGAATGAGGTCAAGAACAAATTCATGTGGCAAGGTATTTGAAGTAGAAACGATTGGTGAGAAGTTCTCCTGTGTGTACAAATATGAAATAATCCCCAAAATTATAAGCGAATGAAATGCACTCAGTATAGTAAGATGTCTCCTCCATTCTCATTTATCACACTGGAATGAAAGGTCAAGTCAAGCGCACTGCATTGTGGGAAACTGTATGCTTGGTTGCACATTTTGGCAAATATAGCAGGTCATCTGGGCATACTATGTACGCACAGAGAAGATTTGCATTCTGTTCACATTCTACACACTGTAAAACACATGCTAGCATGATATAACTTTAGCCTGTATTTCAAAACATGTCTTATTTGTTAATACAATGACCTACAATCTAAAAGTATTTTTTTTAAATCTAATTACGAAGGAACTACAGTTACATAACTAGCAACTTAAAATGTGTCAAATAAATATTCCTATCTAATCTTTTGTGTCTTGCACAGGAGGAAAAAGTGCAATGTTATAGGAATCCTATGAAGCGTGTCTCAACTTGTATTGATGTTGACGCCGTAATCATGAGAGGTTTATGTAATTGGAGTCATAAGTTGTATATGGCAGCGATAGCTTTGATAAATTGCATGAAAAGATGAGTCCAAAGCATATAAAAGGAAAAAAATTATTATAATAATAATTCAGGTTAGGTGTTGTAAGAAAGAGATATCGCCATAGCCAAGATACACTTCCTTGTGGGAAATACAAAATGTACAACTTAATATAATGTCTAAATGTTCCAGATAAACACAAAATAAAGACAATAAATCAAGGCAGTCAAAGTGCTGAAATAAAGCTATTTGAAGCAAAAAAAAACAGCTATTCCTTGTAATAAGGACCTCTAAACAATCGAGGGCCATGCTCACTCTTTGTGTCTGCGCTGGATTCCCTATTAAAACCTTCAGATGAGAATATAATCTCTTTCCAGTCAATTATAGCACAAAGAGGAACAATAGTACTTTTTTTAGCAGCTGTAAAACACAGACGCCTCAAGGGAACCAGGAGATAGGAGGCAGAGAGTGAGGTAAAAAAAAACAACAAAAAAACGCAGTGGTTTAGAATAGTTTGTTTTTGCCACCACTGCTTTGTGTTTCTGAGAACAAGATGTTCAAGAAACCTCATTATACTTCAAAAGGGTGCTTTCGATCTCAGGAGAAAAAAAAAAAAAAAACACTCACGCCAAATGTGTCCTCTTCAGGCCGATGTGTCATGGTTGGAATAGCTGTCGGAGTCGGACTCACTAGAAAACAAACAACTGTTGTGAAGTGTAATGTTGCAAGAAGAACAACAACATATTTTTGAACTTTTTGAAGATAAAATAATACCATATGGAGATACTATGCATTACTGTGACCCCAAAATGAGAATGTGTTGTGCTTTGATCAGTTTAAATGCAACCTTGCTGAAGTATTAATTTGTTAATTAAAAAAAATATTTAAAAAACTACTAACAAATTATACTTTTATAGAAATTTGATACAAAAATGTCAAATTATAGGTCTTATAACACCTTTTGTTATATTAAAATACTGATAAACAGTAACACAGTATCAAAATCTTAAATGAAAGTATGATGATATGAAAGCATAGGTAGGGTAGGTAGGGTGGGTAGATAAGCAGATAGGTAGGATAGGTACAGTTGGTAGGGTAAGTAGGGTGGTGGGTAAGGTAGGCAAGGTAAAGTAAGATAGACAGTTAGATAGATAAGGTGGGTAAATAGGTAGGGTGGTAGTTAGGGTGGGTAGGTAGATAGCTAGCTAGATAGATAGATGTCCGAAAAGTACAGTATATGCATGATATTGTTTTATCGTTTAAAAATGGCTCAAAATATATCTGTGGCTTTAATGTCTAAATACATTTTAGGGCCACTGTATAAGTAGCATAGATTTAAATTTTAAATGTTCTTAAAACAGCATTTAAAAGATGATAGACGCATTATATGTTTATTTTAAGTAACTGTTTAAAGACTTGCTCTTGGAAGGCCACTTCATGCAGAATTGATCCCCAACAAACCAGCCTGGACGTTTTTAGTGTACGAAGACCTCGATTTTTGGTTCAGGTGTGTATAATTAGTGCCAGAGCTAAACTCTGCTGGAAGGCGGCCTTCCAGGAACAGGACTAGACAACCCTGGTTTTAGAAGAACCGTCTGGGATTATTCGCTAAATATGTTTTGGGGCAAATACTGTTTGAATAGACCTGTTTTTTGCAAGGTTACTGCCATTTCGACAGGGAGTCCGATCCCAGATTAGGCTGCCGCTATTACTCATGTAGTATGGAACAAAAGCCTTAGGCTGTTCTTATTTTTCATTTTTTTTAGCTCGACAGAAGGCCTGTGTGTACGGCCTGATACTTCATACTACAGCCATCTAACTTCATTCAGAGCTCTGACAGTAACAATCTGTCATTCGCACAGTTTCTGTGCCTCAACTTGATTAAGTATGGTAAACCAGGGTGATACCAGCGTAAGAAACATTCTTGTGAAGGTCAATAACTGTCCCTTGGACAGTTTCTTGTGGAAAAGGATCTGATTTTTCTCCCATACTGGCAGATATCGGTCGCATTACGCCAAAAATACAGAACAGGTCTAATAACAGCATGCCCAACTGTGGCGCCCGGCCATCTGAGAATAAGGCCAAGGTAATTGTGTGGAGGGCAGTTGTTTGTTCAGTGCACAGACCAGATTGCTTGTTTCTAAATCATTCTAATAAATGAAACTTAGAATAATACAAAACGAATAAATAAATATATGCAGCAAAAAAATAAAGAGGGACACTCACCATAATCTAGGTAGTCTCCTGAGAAAAGAGGGGGGAAAAACACACACACAGTGGTATATAATTACTAGATTTGAATATATCGAGATCAGCTCTAAGGACTGAGGTAAACACATTTTTAAAAAGTTATTATCCTATGATCAGCATTCTTGTGCAATTATGGCAATTATGTTCAAATATGAGTCTTTTAGAATTTAATAGGAGAAATCATTGCAATATTTAACATGCAATTAAACATTATATTGACGTGAAATCAGACATGAGGGCATCATATGATCTGCATGTACAGCATACATGTTACATGCACAAGCCACTGCCTATCACCCAGCAGAAAATTAATGGAAACAATACGTTAGATTTTTATTTTTATGTAAAAAAACAAAACAAAAAAAAACATAATAAGTGCTTGTCACACTGTACTAATGCTCAAAACATTTATTTTAAATTTTATAAAAAGGTTATGCTACACACACACATGATACAGTATATATCAAAGTTCACATTTAACTTAATTATACTTACTTATTTTAAGCACAGACTAAACCTAAGTCTTTCGGTATGACAGTGCACACACACACACACACACACACACACACACACACACACACTTATGTCACTTTACCATCATCCCAAGAAATGTGAACTTTCCAAGTGAGGCTCTATATCTATATTTATCTATAAACCTGGTGGATTCTCACCTCAGGTGTTAAAAAGTAATTCAAGCAGGGCCTTTAACCAACATTCAGTTCTGTTTCTCAACACGGCATCTGTGACCCAACAGCTCTAATCATAGAAACGCTTGCTCAGAATAAGAGAACTTGACTTTTATTTACTACTGGCCGAAAATAAACATAGTACTTTTGCAGGTATAATAACGGTTTGGGGGGTTATATTGAGGCTATATAACTATAGGTTTTAGAATAACAGGTGATGTAATCGAGTCACGTACCATCAAAAGGTGGCTGCAGAAAGTGGGCGTACACAGTTTTGACGGCCACACCCAGGAAGTTGCTGGCTTCCAGCGTGTAATTGCCATTGTTGTGGTGTGTGGGGTTTTTGAACATGAGGCATCCCTCTAGATTGTCTTGGTAGATATCCATCTCTGGACGGACGTATTCAGACGGCTTGATCTCCTCACCTTTATAGTACCAGCGCAGGGTGGGCAGGGGGTTTGCACGTACCGTGAAGACCATACACGAGTCTTGCCACTTCTCCGGTTCCTCGAACTTAATGACAACAGGAGGGACTGCAGGAGAGAAACAAAATACTTTTTATACAGAGAGGATTAAGTACTTTGTGCCAACATCCAACATAAATACATAGACCAACGAGCATGGATTATCATAAACCTCGTTTATGCATGAGTGGGACTTTGGCCTCTGCTGTACGGGTGGTCCGTACGGATATTTGTTTGATCCGCTATCCTGCCTCTTGGACAGGAAGATCCCAGGTTAACTGCCTGGCTGGTCATCAAGCATTTGGACGAGCGGATGTTTCATGGAATGAAGGCGCAGAGCCAAAGGTGGGAAACAACTGCAGCCCATAAACGTTTCCATCATCTTTTCCACCCACCGTATGTTTGACGGCAACTGTCAGCAATTATGATGCCGTAAATATGTCAAACGTTCATATTAAACATTCATCAGTGATCCAATCAGTGGTTAATTCATTTCAGTGTGTCATGAATAGAGCTATTGTCACTCATTTCTTCTAGAATAAGCTATTTTAAGCGTAAATATTATAATACAGGACTAAATGTTTGGAGTCGCCAGTTGCAAGACTACACCTAAACCTTGTAATTCAAGTATGTATTCATTCATTTTTGATTATTCTCCAGTCTCAAGGACAGAGATTGTAAGAGAAAAGTAGAGAGATAGAAAAAGAAAGAGAGAGAGAGAGTCTGACTGACTGTTTCTTATTTCCACAGATTTTGCCTCTCTAAGCAATTTTACACGGTCAATAGATATTGAGTGTGGGAAGAATCATGTTACATTATTGTTGGCCAACACCATTCAGTATAAACCTAAATACAGATACAACACCGCAACATCATGTTACGTTGTAATTGTATATAGCTGTGTTCTTATAAGGTCTTTAATTGCCTTGCTTCATACCAAGTGGACGGAAACAGCTGTTGTTGAATATTGTGTTGTTATATTGCATTTTCTAACTGTATAGACACAGCTTTTTTGTTTTTTTGCCCATTTAGTTTAATTATTAGGAAAGCATCAGTTGAATCTGACAACAGCTGAATGAATATTTATTTGCTAATGTATATCATGTTATAATGTTACATTGTAAAACATAACTTGAGTTATAATATTAGGTTTAGCTATTAGGACAAGCACACTGATTAGTCTGTTCTGGAGTTAAGATTTATGTTCTAGTTAAGTTTAATTAGACAAAGCAAAGTTTCATTATCCTGTTGTGTTTTTTGGTAGAGTCAAGTCTTTATATATGTCCTTGTTTAAGGCAGAGTTTGTCTTTGTTCTCAGCCTTTTCATTGTCTTTTTTGGATTTGTTTGGTTATTGTTTCTCAGGGGTAGGATTTATATGTTTGATTAGAGGCATAGCTTATTTTTGCCAATTTTCATGAGTTGCTTATTGCTTCAGGATTGTTTTTTTTTTTTGTTTGTTTGTTTGTTTTTTTCTTCATTTTCTTTTTCATTTGGGACATTATTTTTGCATGTCTACCCCTATATGGGACAAGTAAACTTCCTTTTTTCTTACCGCTAAAATGCAATGTGCATTGCTTTTTTTTCCCAAGAGTTATATAAGGCACAAAACACATTTTAAGTGAACAAAAACTGGAACATTTTCACAACACAGAAACACAGAAAATACACTGCCTAACTCTGCCACAAAGCAATCACATGTAGTCTGCTCCACACCGAAACATGATAACATTGATAAATCTCTCTAATATTTCACTTACAGCCTTTTTTTCATGTGAAAAGTCCAGATGAAAAACAGCCCTCGCTTTCATAGATCAATAAACTACACAAATGACTTTCCTACAACACAGAGACATCTTTTTTGTAGGAGTAAGAGTTGCATGTGATGCAATTTATCATTATTTTATAGCAAATTTCATTAGCCTTGCTTGGATGTTATAGAATTTGATTTGACAAAGTAATTTGCACAAGAATTGGCTAAATTAAAATACTAAGAATGATGAAATGGTGAACTAATATTCAAAACATTTAAAAGGCAGTTTGTAATTTCTGTCCCTCTAACATCATTAAACACAACTGCCAACCCAATCTAATGAGAGAACCTAAAAGTGGTGATTTTGTATGATTTCATAACATGATTTGTATGGGCCACCCCTAAACAGAAGTGGCAATGGGGAGTAAGCAGAATGCATACAAACTTACAAATGAGATTGTAGATATTCATAAGAATTCTACCCATTCACTAAAACGTAATATAGTTACATACAGTACATAGTCAGAAATACATTAAAGTGAGTTAAACCAATCTGTTGTCAAACAGGTTTCCAGAACACCCTCTCTCTCTCTTTGTCATTGGTCAGTCAGTCAGGGAGCTCCGCCCCAAACTCACACCATTGGCTGAGCCAGTTGCTATGCTGAGCAGGTCGGAATTCTCAAACAAACAGCATTGTTTTGAAAGCACCACAGAGCTAGAATGTTTAGACTTCCAATGAAAATAACTGCCATGACGGCTTACTTTAAAGTTCCTACAGTACATGCTAAGCTGGAATAATAGAATGTATTTTAATAACAAAACTTGCTCACTTCACCTCTACCTTGCTATAGCATTGATTCTGCATTTCCCAGAGCCATTTTGATCAATAGTACTTACTACTTCCGAAAAAACAAACAAAAAAAAAAAACTTTCCAGCCCTTCCTAAATGCCTACCTTTAATATAAAAGACATTAAAAATTAAGACGCTGACTCGATAGCCATGAGGCACAGTAGCAAGTGACAGTAACAAGCTAAAGAGGCCAGTTCAGTGAGCTATACAGAGGCAGAATTGTCACGTTAGAGGCAGTGAGGCTGAGTGTAAAGATATTCGAGAGGCAGGAAGCAAGTAAAGAGGCACTTACACTGTACCGAAAGCTGTATTGAGGCATTAGTCATCCCAACTATATTCTCTGCGATGCAGGTCAGCATGAAGCTGTTATCATCTCGGCTGACGTTGACCAGAGTTAAGTTGATGGAGTGGACATTCGGCGGATATTGATTGGACTGGAAGAGAGAAAGATACGATAGCTTTTGGAAACACAACCAAGCTTGCACAGATTCAACAAATGGTTTATGGTGTAAACCAGCCACTGTGAGTCATTTAATAGATCTTAAATTGAGTAAATGCCAAATTTAATTTTAAAGCAGACTGTTAGGGATAGAAGTCCACTTAAAAAGGTAGTACTGGCTATCCAGCTGCAAAATTGATGGTTTAAACTGGTTGAAGCTGGAATAGTTGGATGCCCAGCTGTTTTTTAGCTGGTTTAGACCCATTTTTTTAAAGTTGTTAGTTTGTCTAAATTAAATATGTCATCTACCTTGACTAATAACCTAAGAAGGTTGACTGCTAATCAATATGCTACAAAAGTCTGCCTTACTTGGTGTGTGTTAATGGAGTGTAGTCCACCAACAGTCCAGTCCACTTCTGGTACCGGCACTCCTGATCCATTACAGGTGATTGTGACCCTGTCACCTTCTATCACTGTCAGGTTACTGTGACTTACGCTGATTTCCGGCAAATCTTGGTGGTAAATGATAAAAAGCAGTCATGGTACATAAAACAACCAAAGGTATGCATGCTTTTTAACATAAATATTTAAAAGTTCATTTAAATAAATGAAATGGCACAGCTCGATTGACCGCATTTGTGGCAAGAAAATTATGTAATTAATGTGAGCATAGAAAATTATTTCCATTAATCCCTTACTTTAAAAATACCTTTTTAAGGTTGTGACATAAAAGCACTAGCTATAATTTTACACAAACATAATCAAGCAATTTTACCACACTAGGCTCATGCTAAAATGTATAATTGTTTAAGTTTTACAGTTATTCAGAATTTTTTTTTTTTTTTTTTTTTTTTTCACAAAATTAGAAAAATACGGACATACATTTTCTGTGGTATTCAGAATTGCTATATATGCAGTAGAGGAACTTTGATTTCAGCCAAAAGTGACAATTCGGTCTTCTGGAGAATATTTGGAAAAAAACGTTATTGCCCATATGAAACTATGTGGGGTCAAGAACAACATTGGTCCATTTTGTTGGAAAGTACCTTCACTAACGCTTTAATATAAGGACCAGTTTTTACTATTAACTACTGTAGTTGTTTATTAGCATGCATTCTATTAACGTTTTGCCTTTATAAAGTACATATATTCCATGATCATATTCTATATCCCTAATCCTACCTCTTACTAATTATTAATAAGCAGCAATTTAGGATTTTATTGAGGCTAGAAGTTATAGTTGATGGCTCGTTAGTAGTGAGAAATGGACCTTAAAATAAAGTGTGGCCGTATCCTTTGTGTTCCACAGAAGAAATAAAGTCATACAGGTTTAGAATGACACGAGGGAGAGTAAATGATGACAGAATTGTCATTTTAGGGTATACTGTCCCTTTATTGAACCCAAGATATTTCTTTTATGGCAACCACAATTTACAGAAAATGTTCCATACCACAGAGTGAGATGTTCATGAGCTGTAGAGGGATCTTGGAGACTCCGTTGTTGCAGAACAGTTGCTGGTTATGAAGTCCGGCTTCGCCTCGCTGCTGCCACAGCTGGATCCAACGGATATTGCAGCTGCAGTTAAACACCACTCTTTCCAGTTTCCTGCCACAACACAATAGAGTTCTTAATGAGAATGCACACACATGCACACAATGCCAAAAAGGTCCATTTAGAAAACCAGCAGAAAACTAGGTGAAGGACACCGTTATCCTACAAAACATCAACTTCTCCAGCACCCATCAGTCAACCAAGGCCTGGAGAGCTATTGGCGTGGTTCCATTTGCAGCCAGAGCGGGTTCTGTGCCCAGGGCTTTGTGTACGAATGCTTTCTGGACTGCAGCCCTTTCCTGGCCACGTCTGTCCAGCTATTCAGCGTGCCAAATTCACCACTGGTGCCCAGGGCGAACACAGTCCCCACAAATGAAGTCAAACAAAACATGAGCTTCTGGATTAAGGCAAAAACTAAGCCGCGAGATGTGATGTAACGTGGCATAATATTTTGGTGCATTTTGGCTAAAATGAATGTTTTAAATAGGTAAACATTGTCAAGTAAATAAACTGGCCAGTTTAAAATGGAGGATTTAGTTGGGAACTTAGTTGAACCTGTCATGAAAAAAGAAAAAGTGCCATGACTAGCACATATAACAGCTTTTTCTTCAGTCTTAACAAATCATAGATTTATTTGAAGAGCCATAAAATCTAAATAGAAATCACAAAATCTTAAATTTTTTTATAGGCACAGGAACTAATTTGGACTTATCTGAACTAATGTATCGATGTAAAATGCATTCAGTGTTTACATTTTATTAGTACTTCCTGGAAATTGAACCAATAATATTGCCGTTGCTAGAGCAACGCATGTAAAAACTATGAAAATGCATGTAAAATACTGAAGAATAAAAAAAAATGCTCAAGAGAAATATGATTGCCTGCACAGTTTGTCACATTTCACTTTCATTTGGCAGGTGCTTTCATCTGAAGCAACTTAAAGCATTCAAGTTTATATTTTATTAGTACTGAAAATTTAATCCATTATATTGTCATTGATTGAGCATTTAAAAACTGTCAAAGATAAATGCCTAAATACTTAAAAATATACATTCGCCAGGACATTTTCTTAAAACACCCCCTCATTAGCAAGAATTTGCATCTTGTGTGCGAGTGAAGCATATTAGGGTTTCTTAAAGGATATTCACGATGCTCAGTAACATATGGGATAATTGCTGCATACATTTAACTGGACAGACGGGAGAGTGTGAGGTCAAACCCACATAAAACTGGCATTGGATAGCACCTCCACCCACAACTACCTCACTTGCCCAATGAAGGGCTTCCTTTCGGAACCATCTGTATGCCAATGACTCCAACACCTACTCCCAGTGCAGCTATATCGCTGCGAACAACAACCACCTCTAGCCCTCTCAGTATCGCATTTCACGCTCCTTCAAACAACCTTTGAGCGTTGCCACCCCCACTCCTGCACCAAAAACAGACATCTTCTACATCAACCTCCTCCAAATGTCTAAATGTCAACTCTGACATATCTCCCCGCGATCATGAAGGCTCCACTGAGAGTTTAGAGGGTCTTCGACTTCCTGGAAATGTTGAGTCAGGGGTGCCGTTCCCAGTGCTTGAAACTATCCTCTTCCCTGCTTTTATCCTCTTCTTTACTGGTGTTAAGGGTCAAGCTGAAGGCATACACACATCTATTCAGTATATTTGATAGACAAATGTAGCAGATAAAACAAAGAGGACATCATTAAGTTTAAAAGATTCGGGCTAGATCAGTTGCATTTGAACCCATGGATCTCTTTTTGTCCAACACATTCAAAGGCCCTCCTTTAAGCTTTGTAACTCTGGTTGAAATAGATACATGAATAATGGTTTAAAAAATGTGAGAATTAAAAAAAAAAAAGTAAGAATTAAGTAATTTATTATTTAATTTTACTAAAACAACTATTTAATAACTTGTTTGATATTTTAATAAATATTGTGTTAATATAATAATTTAAATAACTGTAACGTTTATTGTATATTGTTAAATCTTGTTAATTACTTATAAAGCCCTGAATGGCTTAGCTCCTCAGTACTTGAGCGAGCTCTTATCACATTATAGT
>JAUCMU010000053.1:6063461-6081376 GCA_032275025.1 Enteromius treurensis
TTGGCCTTTAGTAAAAGCTCAAAGGCAAATCGGTCTCTCTGGCGAGTTCCCATATGTAACGTCTCCGTTCCCTCCTTTAGGGAACGTGGGTTACGATAGTAACCTAGACGTTTTCAATGGCATGTATCAAGCGAGCGTTTTCAATAAATTCCTATTAAAATTGAGCTTAAATGCTTGTACAGTATATTATGGGATTGAAAGCGTTATAGTGACAACTTTGAAAGCATAAAAAGGCGGGGCATTCCTTGACCTTATGCAAATGTCGAGTGAAAAACACCAGACGACAACCTGTCGCTGTTAAAAGATGATGATAAAATGCAAACAGGGCATATCTTCATGTTCGAAAGGTCTACAACTATAGTTTATATTGAAGCCAAGTAAGTTGTCAATCATGTTAGTCATTAGATACGGAAATAGTTTATATATAGAATCTACATCATGCGGGATATTCTCATGAGACGGCTATTCTATAACCTTGGGTCATTACCGCTGCAGTCACAGCCATGATACATCGCAACTCCCTACCCACAATGCTGCAGAGGCCCGAAGGTGCCTGTGACACCACTGTCCTTCTTGTGGCCTTCAAGGACTGTGGAAAAGGACAGTAGACGCTAGGACACCAAAGACAAATCTTCTTCTATAATCAGCAGGGAGCAATAAATCAGTCCAAATATGTATTACAACCTGTGAAACTACACCTAAACTGTCACAGTCACAAATAAAAGAACGAAAACAAAAAAGGATATGTTTGTCCAAGGCATGTCGAGCGGAGGGCCTTGGGTCGGTGCGCTAATTGTCTCTTTAATGATCTCTGACCGGCGCTTGTCTCAGTTCTGCACTTCACAGTGAAAGATTTATGACTTTTCGTGAATAATCCATTCAGTGCGTTTCTAGCGCAAGGAGTGTGAGATTGCGAATGCTCCTTTGGGTCCTGGGCACAGGGCATCAATTAGTGTTGTCACTGCTCAGAGCTGTGAAACAGAAGGGTATGGTTCACTATAGTGTTTTCAACATCTGAATTTTATAATTACAGATTAGCTGGAGCTACAGGAACCGAATAAAAAGAAACACAGTTGCTTATGCTAGATATGACACAACAGAATCTGAAAGACTGAGGTGAGAACGAACGGGTGGAAGTATCACACACACATGCAGACAAGGATGTTCTCATAATGATCAGTTAGCATGGATAAGCTAGTGCTTCGCCACAGGCTAATGTGGATATGTGTGTGTATATGGGTGTCTGCATGTCAAAGCAGAAACTCAGAAAGAAATTGAAAATAAGCAGCTGGTATAATGCCAGCAGCACCCCGTTTCTCTTGCCCTTCTCTGTTGGTCCATTGGGAGCAGTTGCCAACTGAGCATTATATATAAAAACACTGATCTGATAAAACGAGGATTACGGTGTATACAACACCAGCAGAAACAACCAGATAAGCACACACACAAAATTTAAAGGGATAGTTCTCATAAACTGAAAATATTACACTCATGGCCGCATGAAATTAAAACTGAAGTAGTTTAGTAAATGACTTTACATACACAGTCATTCAAATGTTTGGAAGTGCTTAACGGAATTTATCTCGAGCTTAAAAACCTTATTTTTTTAAAGACTCATGCTTGAATGCTTAAAATGCTTTTTTTTTTTGAGAAATAAATAGTGGGTACATTTTAATTGATTGTGTGACAGGTCTGTATTAAATCTCAGTCGTTTCCATACATACTTAATGACACCGCTAAAAGTTAAATGTGGGTGTCCAAACTTTTTATATGTTTTATTTTATAGCAATATGAATGTATTCCTAAAGGCTGGAAAATAGACCAAAAGTAGTGCTGACTCATGCTGCAAGCAGGGGCGTAATGCACATTTGTGTCTAATCAAATATTTGAACGTCTCCTCCAATATTACCACCTACTACAACCAACTAGCAATAGCAAGCAAAAGATGTATTAAAAGAAAGAGAAATACTAACAGTAGATTCAATTTTATTTTTATTTAGCCTGGGGCCAGTTGCATGAACTTAGCCTTCATGTTAAGACAGTGTCTTAAGAGCTAGTGTGACCAACTTGCAGTTAGCCAGTTAGTTTTATTTTTCGTATTTACCTTAGACTGATATACATTTTTATGTAACTGAATTAAAAAAAAAAAAAACTGCGACCAGTCTTAAAGAAAAATTTAGCTAACCTTTAAGACTAGTCTTAACCTTTTATATAATCCATGATAAACTTTTAGGATCTATATTTAGGAGTAGTACGACTCAATACACACATATACATTATATATACATATATATAATTCATAGTTAGCTATTAGTTATTGATTCATTTTTATATTTTGTTGTTTGTTTGTAGCAGATAAATTTAGATTGAATATGATAATATTTTGTAATTATCATTTAAATCTATCTCATTTTTAAATTGTGTGAAATAAATCAACATCTCAGGCAAATTTCATGAGGTTTTAAATCAAAATGTGACTTTCAGGTATGTTCTGTCTTTAAGGACTCTGGGACTAAAAGCATGCTTATTGGGAGACATACCAAATGAATAGGGAAAGAAATTAAATTTCAGTATTCTATGAAATATTATTTATTATTATGAAAGTCTTGTCAATTATTACTCCCATGATTACACTTCTTATTTCATCACATGTTGCCCAAATAACATCGATGTGCAAAATAGATTTAGATTTCGTTTATAGATACATTGTGTGTAAAAAGAAAACCTGTTTCTGACTATTTTACACCCATTTTGCAGAAAGAAAAATGACATATCGAGTAATTACGTATAGTTGAGAATCATCTTTATACATCTTATACAAAATAAATCTTAAATAAAAAACGTATTAGTGATTTAAAAAATCTATTTATTTTGCCTATGCATGTTTATTTTTGTATGTTAGTTTGTTTTTTGATGGAAGCATATCTCAATGCAAATTTGCAGTTGATTATAAGAAATTGGCTAGGTTTAAGTCTATTTCTCCACCAAAAGATCAAGAAACCTGACCTTTATCACAATAAGATAAGTGCACTGTACTGTTAGTGAATCAAAGCAATATATCCTAAAACTTGTTAAATTAAATTAAATAAAAAAAATTATATATATATATATATATATATATATATATTTTTTTTTTTTTTTTTTTTTTTTTTTAAATGTTACATTTGAGACAGGCTGGATAACATTGTTTTGTTTAGGCCAAATTTGGACTTGGACGCAATGCTCATTCAGACTTATATTCTTCTCCTCGCTATAAAAAAAAAACATTTGTGTATCTGCATGTGCATTGTGGTAGCAAATGGGCTTTTTAGATTCATAAGCGTAAGCGGAGCACAGTCACATATCTCTCACTCGCTCATATCTCTCAAAACAATGAGCTGTCTGGCCTGGCAATGCACCAGACAATGGACATTTGGGTCAAGGGAAATACAGTCTTCCAATGTGTCCAATGCAAGACTGGTGGAGCCATACACTACCACAGCTGTTTTGGGCTGGAAGCGGATAAAATAGGACGTCTCCTTTGCTTCCTCCTGCCTCCGGTGCCACGCTATCTCTGCTAACAGGCCGGGAGGTATTGTAGGACGAAGAGGCCCACTCCAAGTATTTCTCAGGAGCACACTTGACGTTATTGGCTCCTTTTGGAGGTATCAGATGAAAAGATTGATGGAGCGTTCGTGAATTTGCGAGATACTATACTGCAGGGTGAGGTTTGAGGCTGAATGCCTACAATCATCATCACAGGGAACCAATCAAAGATTGCCATCCGAGCAAACAAAGTAAACAAACATGCTGCTCTCTCGTACAAAGCTGGTGTTTTTTTTTTTTTATTTTAATCCCTGTTTCCATGGCACAAGCCTCTGCAATCAAAGTGGCAGGAGATGAGATGCATTTAATTAGGACTTAATGAGATGACAGAGAAGGGATATGAGTCAGTTGTGGAGAACAACACGGTGGCTTCACACTCCTCAGGTGACTGACAGGCTTGTGGCAAACACGGGCAGAGAGGGCAGCCATGCCTAACCATGCACGCTCCCAAATCGCAGCCCTTTATAAACATGAGGCTCCACCTCAGGCCATTTTCTGATGAATACGGTGCCGCTGGGAAAGGTTACATGTGTGCCATGTCAATCAGTATTGTGAGTAACGATGCAAATGCTAGCATTAGAATTGTGCAGTCAAAGGCATGCGGACGCAAACTCAGAGTCACTTAAGGCATCCTAATTTGGTATATAATTGTGGTATAATTTGTAAAGAGCGAAACAGGTCAAGTATGCAAGTATAATTAGCTATTAATTGCTACTTCCTGTTTACACAGCCATGAGGAATGAAACATTAAGGGAATAGTTCATGTTAAACTCATCTACCGCACACTAGTTTACCAGTTTATCCATATAATAAACATATGTGGTGTCACTGCTAACTTTCACTGTATGGACAAACACATTATAAATACCTTCCAAAATAAGTTTCCTGAAAAAATATATATATATTTTCATTCATACAGGTTTAGAACAAAAAGTGGGTGAGTAAATGATGACAGAAAGCTCATTTCTGTGAACTACCCCTTTTAAAGGAAAAGAAACACTGGATGTTACCTGGAGACCAATTGGTGCTGAATAAATGAGCTCATTTAATGCGATCGGCAGACCTGGTGGAATCATAATCAAATGGATGTGAGGACTGCAGCACGTGTCACTAAAGTCAGAAAAATAATGAGTTGACTGAATCAAAGGCCATTTCTCAAGGTAATGGTAAGAGAGGTGCACTTCGAGAAGATTTAAAGAATAGAAGTGGGGACAACAGAAGTGAAGACAAAAAAGGATGGAGTGACAGATAAAACAGAAACAAAAAATAGATGGAGAGAGTTGTTATTTGGATACACACCATTACCCAGAACCTTAATACCTTTCTGAGGTCACAGAGTGGACATGATATTAAGAGGAAAGAGGAATATACACAATATGACATTGTCATATACCTATCCAAGAGATTGGCAGCACCTACTTGCATATCCAATCAGAGTACAGAATGTCTAGTACATTCTCACCAGGTTTCAGGTGAACGCCCAGTCACTGAGTGTAAGGGAGTCATTTAGTAACTGAAATAAAATCTTAACCATGGCTCGTCGAAATAAAAGCATGTGTGTTTGCTCTAAAATCAAGACTATTACCTAAAGGGGAGCTTTAAAGTCTAAGTGACACAAATGCAGGCTGATTGATTACTCTAAAACACTTTTAGGGACTGTGTATCTGACTTTCTGGCTGTTTGTCTTTTGATCTTTCTCAACATCCTATTTTTGAAGAGAGGGAGAAAAAAAGGCTGAAAAATCAAAAACCCAGCCACTTACTGACAGCCGTAGACTGTGTGCATGGGCTGGTGTAAGTGGTATAATCTTGATTGAACGATCCAATCCACAGAAGGCACAACAGGGCCCCACTTACAGACTGTGTTCTATTCTAGTGCTACACAATCGTTGGTAATTACTTAAACAAGCTGCATTATTCAGGGTAAGAATAGTCCATAAGAGTGCTATTTCATTCACAATAACGGCAGATTATAACTCTGTGTGCTCCACCTTCTTCTGTCACCACCTGCCACAAGGGCACTACACAAGCTGCAATATAGTTTAATAGTTCATAAGTGTTTCCTAATTTAGCTGATGGTTTTTGATTTGAGTCAATAAGTTACCATTTAGGTGCGTATTCTGGCATTTCTTGGACAGCTAATGCAGAGTGAGATGTGAATGGGGCAGGATAGGTGGAAACATATCAGTTCAGTAGGAACAAGGATAGATCAGTACCAATGTCTTTCCACACTTCAAATTTAGAAACACTCCAGCAACCCTCCATCTATCTGCCAAGCAACCACCAGCAAGCACTGTATATAAATCTTATCTACATCGGAGCAATTATTTTTCATTTATCTATCTATCTCCACCATATTACTGACCCAGGGAAAAAAACAAAAAAACAATCACTGACCGAGGAAAACATCAACTAACCAACCTACAACTGACTGAGAAAAACACCAACCAACCAAAGAACAGACCCAGAAAACACATCAATCAACTAACCAACCAACCACCGACCCAGAAAACACATCAACCAACTAATCAACCAACCACAGACCCAGAAAACACATCAATCAACTAACCAACCAACCACCGACCCAGAAAACACATCAACCAACTAACCAACCAACCACAGAACCGGAAAACTCATCAACCAAATAACCAACCAACCATCAACCCAGAAAACTCATCAACCAACTAACCAACCACAGACCCAGGAAAACCATCAACAAACCAACCACAGATCCTGAAAACACATAATTTAAATAAACTAACCAACCACAGACCCATGAAAACGCCAAGAGATCATAGACCCAGAAAAAATACCAAGCATCCAACGACCCAGAAAAAATACCAAGCACCCAACGACCCAGAAAAAACACCAACCAACTAACCAACCATTCCCAAAAAAACACATTAGTCAACCAAACCAACCAACCACTGACCAAGGAAAACACCAACTAACTACCGATCCAGGAAAATACAGATGAATCACTGAACCAGGAAAAAAAAAAAACCGACCACTGATCCAGGAAAAGTACCAACCAACCAACCACAGCCTAAAACACCAAACCAACCCACCACTGACACCAAAAGTACCTCAATCAACTAAATCAACCAACCACAGACCCAGGAAAACACCAAACCAATTTACTGATCTAGGAAACATCCACTGACCCAGAAAACCTATTAACCAACCAACCCATGAAACACACCAAACAACCATCATGTAGTTTACAGTATGCATTATATTGGCAGTATGCCAATATTCTCATGTTTAACTCACTGAATGTGGACAGTTGGTTCAGGTTATAAAAAATACAGTTTTGCATTACAGTTGAACTCTCCTGTACAAGTGACTTAGATGATGTGCATTGATTTTTGCTAATCTTCTGTCTATTCGAAGGTGGGATTCTTCATTAAGCTGCGTCTGGAAGGTCATACATTTGGCCTGAGGATCCATTCACACATGTGTTCCTGTAAGACTGGGTTATGTGTGACATATGTCATCCAGGCAGGTGGTTTGAAGTACTGCAAAAAAAAAAAAAAAACTCCAACTGGAGGTGTCACTGTCACTTCCATGACCTCCCTTCATCCTCACACCCTTGATTGACTGCATGTAACATGAGCCCTCAGCATGATGTGTCAGGATGGCGAAGCCCACACCACATGTAATTTGCAGCATTGGGCCGGGACCAAGGATCCTGTCGGGCTCAGTGATGAAACAACGGCTGACATGAGTAAAGGAACTAAGCAAGACGGTCATGCCCGCAGCTTTCACATCTGATACCCAGGTGTGGGACTCTTTCTTTTTCCAGCATTAAACACAATGAAGAGATTGTCTTCATTCTCAATAGCATGAAGCTTTTTGTCTAAGAGCCTATTCTCAAAAGGAAGTCTTTCATGCACCGCTGTCATCTACATAGTTTTATTCTTTTATATATATTTTACATGCAATCAGTGCCACCACTGCAACGAAACGCTCTCTGTCCTCTACCTGCAATGACCTACATCACACAAACCCACATTTACACTTTTATTTTTCGATAATAGCTTATTTATCTCACATCAAGATAAATTTCTCATGTGAATTTGACAAACGGTGTGTCACAACAAAACGTCTACAGGAACAAGCAGCCATTTACTGGCCTACGGTCCTCCCACTCTATTAAAAGCAGCATTTTCAAAGCCGTTCGGTTCACAGCTTATTAAGGTCATTAAATAGGTGGGCTGGTTTACAAACGCCGTGGAAAGCGTTTAGGTAGCACAACATCTCTTGCTGGGCGACGAATATTCAGTGAAGATGGAAGCCTCTCTCATTAACGGCTCTGTATATTCATTGGTGCTCCCAGTTAGATTGTGATGTCCTAAACCCCCCTAAACGAGAGGAATTTTAATGGCTGTAGTACCTCTGATGACATGAGGCAGTAACACGTTGCCAACTGGCCCTCTTGGCTTTTTGTAGATGCTGTAAGTTTGCAGCCGTGGCAACAGGCCACAAGGGAAAAAAAAAGCAGCCACGCATCGGAGGAGGAAGAGGCCATCTTGAACTGTTTCCGAGCTGAGACATCCTGAGCCGTAGGCACAGATGGTACCTTGAAACTGGCATGTGTGATGGCTTGAAGGCGCAGAGCCAGAAACAACATCGGGGAAATCCATTTGTAGCACACCTCCACCACTCACGGGACACGGGAACTGGTAGACTTGGCTACCTCTTCCTCAAGCAGAGGTGAATCTGGATTAAGTCAAGGGAATGAGCTGCATAGTAACCACTTGCAAATGATACTAAAATAACACAGCATTAATTTATGAATAGACATACATGAACAATGTTAATAAATTATCAAATTTTGAGTTTTACATTTATAACGCACTTATACGTGCATAATTTATTGTAATTGTAATATTTTTTGGTTGTTGATTTTTTCACAGTGCAGTGTGATTTTATACATAAACAACAATTTATATTGCTCTTAAAAATCATGTGTGTATATATATATTTTCTATTTATAATAAAAAATATTTCATGTTAAGATTTTACATATATTTATATACACTAAAAATTATACTAATATAAATATATATAGTTATATATATATATATATATATATATATATATGTAAATATTTTCAAAATGTGTGTGGTTTCATATATACATAATAAATATACATAGAATAAAACCATATATTATATGTTTTTTCCCCAAAAACGTTTATGTTGGATGTGATTAATCATTATTAATCTTTTGACACTACTAATATGTGCGTGTGTGTTAAAACACATGTTTTTAATTATATAACACTGCAAATTAAACATTGCAATTTAATAATATCTTAATTTGCATGCGTAACAGATTTATTCAACATTCTCACGACCATATGTATTTTACATGGTGACTAAATCGTACAAATTCGATTTTGTATTATTCGTCTAAACCCCAGTGACGGTAATTTTAGGGGCAGGTTTAGGTAATTCGTTCAAATTCATGCATATTGGCAACTCATACAATATGTACGGTTTAGCAAAAATCATAGTTGGGGCATATATATTCAGTACTTTTTAATCACACATTATAATTGTATATATGGTTTAAAGATTGTGAGTTAGATGTTGATTCCTGGTTTTTAACCAACAGCTCTTTTTGAGAACATATTTTGCACATACAGCAAGACCAGCACTAACCAGCCTGGGAATTCCAGCTTAAGTTGGTCTTTTCAGCAGGGTAATGACTTATTAGTGGGCCTAACTGGGCCACTTCAAACCGGTAAAGACATTTTCTCAAACCAGACTAGCACTGCCAGCTATCTTCTCCGTACAGTGTATTCTAATGAACTGTGAGATGGAGGCTTCCTCCAAGCTCGTACGGCCTGGCAGTTTCTGACAGAACCCAAAGGGACGTCTTTCTGCGCGCCGAGCACAAAAGCACACAGCCCTGACCTAATACTCCATTTTTCCCCACCCTTTTTACCCGCTCTTTTCTTTTTTTTAAGCCAAACATGTTTTGTAAGATAAGCCTCCTTAACCACGGCAGATTCTGCACGCTTTTTGTCTGTGTGAAAACGGATTAGAAGAGGAAAGCGGAGCGGGAAAAAGCCATAAAAAGTGAGAGAACGAACAACTTTTCTTTTTCTTTTTTTTCCACTGGGTTATTTCAGAGATTTGAGCCTGATGACGCACTGGCGACTGAGGGAACGTTCTGTGACGGGGTTTGTCAAGAGGACAACGGACTCGGATGCCAAAGTTCTCCAGTCTTTCGTGCCATTACTTAATCAAAAGGGCTATAGTCCTTTCTTAAACTTCCTGTGGGTTTTAATTAGATCATTAGCAGAACAGATTTAATTATAGCATGGGCAAGTGCACGACGCATTAGAGGTGCACCTGGCAAACTTGGTCCATCATCAAAATACTGGGCGCAGAGGAGCCCGGCTTTCCAAGGCTTGGCAGTGAGTTGGGCTGCAGTGGTCTTCTGGGAATGCGCAAACATAATGAAGTATTATATTCATACCGCAGCAGGAGCTAAACATCATTTTCCTGAGAGCAATAAAGCAGCAGGGATTCTGATCTTGAACCTGACTAGCCTACTTGAGTTGAGCTCCAAGAACAGCGTTATTGTGCTTTTACCTTGTTTTTGGCCTTCTGACACTTGCTCTGTAGGTACAGTAGAAAGATGACAGGAAATAATGGGGACAAAGGGACAAACAGCGCCGACATAAGCCATATTTAAACTTCCATTGAGCACCACAGGCCAACGTTTCAAAATAATATTGGATTTATTGCAAAATCCTGAAGTAGGCAGGATTTTGTTCTACTACAGTAAATTTGAAATGTTTCCTTGTTCAGCACCCTTTCCTGCAACTATGCTATCCACTAGGACACAGCCCTGACCAGAGACCAAAGGTTGTTTTTTTTTTTGTATTATTCAACTATATTTGGAACAAGTCAAAACACAATTAAAATTATATCTGAAAAATGTATTTTGCTTAATCTGACAGTATATTTTATACAAATTTTAAACACAATAAAACCATTTTTAGTTTAATTCAAATGTTTAATTTTATTTATTTATTTATTTATTTATTTATCTTAAAATAACAATATAAAAGTCAAAGTTTAAATATAATTATACATGGTAAATTAAATAAATGGCATTTTATTAATAATAAAAGTATTTTTATTATTATTGCTGTTATATTTAAAATAATAAAAATGTAATATTAATTATTACACAGAGACATTTTAAAAACATTTGCTTTCAATTCCAATTTATTTTAAATAATTTTTAGAGGTTTTACATTAACATTAAAAAATAACTTAATTTGTAATATCACCGTTTTCTCAAACTTTATAAATATATCTTTATATTTTAGCAAAGGGATCATCAAATTTGGGCATATCAGGAGTACAAAGACAAAAGAATCTGACATTTGGCAATCTTTTGCATCAACAAGCTTGAAAACGCCTCCTTTATAGAGCTGTACTATGCAGTTACATAGAAAAAAAAACAGCATTTTAGTTCAAATACAGCACTAATCCCGAACACCCCTAATGAAATATCCAAAATTCACTATTATGCTTTTGTCAGGCAGATATGCTGGCATATTAGTTTTGTGCTGATATTTTTCATTAACTTCGCAGGCTGTCGTAGTCTATTTACCAAATGAATACACACGGTTTACAATGAAGATGCAAATGGAGGAGAGGAGTGTTTGACTTTCCGCCCTGGCACCAAACAAACGTGAATTGTGCATCCTGAACATGGCAGACAGAGAGGAACAAACAAACTCCCGCAAACAGTGATATTTGCGTACGCAGAGCTGTCAGTTCCACTGTCATGTGGCAGTGTTTGTGTGCATTTGCATCTCTCTTTCTGTCGCTCCCTTTTGCGATTCTCTCGACCCCCTCCTGACTTCATTCTCTCATTCTCCATCATCTTTTCTTTGCATCATTTATTCCAAACCACTGTAAAATGCTAAAGCTATCTCCATCCGCGCCTCTTTTAATGTTGCTTTTTATACTGTACCTTGCGCTTCCCTACAGCTAATGCGGATGCTAGAAAACCAGGGCTGTAAAAATAAAGTCGGCGCTTACATTCCCCAGGATTGGTTTGCAGTAGGTAAAGGCTCAGCGGCCAGCATGGGGTCCCACGACAGAGGTATTGATCCATACTGTGTCAGCAGGGTTGGCGTGACCTCCCAGGGGAGAGCACAGGCTGTGCCCGGCGCATCTGAGCATCACAGCCCATTAGCCCAGCTGATACCGGGAGCACCGCTCTACCGGAAAACCCGCGGAGGAGGCCAGCCGCTACAGGACAAGCAGGGTCCTTCAGGATATACTATAATCCACTGAGAAGATTGAGATTTGGATATTTTTAAATACATCGCATACAAACACTCATGAAAAAGGTACCATTTTAATTCTATATGAGGCCTCCCAGTCTGGCTTTCATCCATTATATAGTATTGACACAGCCCTGGTTAAGGTTCATAATGATCTTCTCTTAGCCTCTGACTCTGGTGCTCTTCTGTTTAGCTGTCTCAGTCCAGCTTTTTTAACACTGTTTGTCATGAGATACTGTACACCTCTCATTGGTTTCATCAATTGGAGGTTGTCCTCCAATTTGACAGAGGCAAAAATGTGTCATATACCAGAAACACATATCATCCGCCAAATCCATCAGTTCTGGTATACCTCAAGGTTCTGTTTTGATCCCTCTTCTCTTTACTACCTATATGCTACCATTTGGATAAATAACGCTATGGGTTAAACTTCCACTTATGCTGATGACCTTCAGATTTATTTTAGCACATCTCGCACCTCAATGTTACCTCTGCCTACATTTACAACTTACATTAGGGGAACTCAAACGTTTGGCTGAAGGCAAACTACCTATTTAGAGTAATTCACTCATGTTTAAATGGATAGGTCAACCAAAAATGAGAACACTGTCATTAATTGCTTACCCATTTGTCCTTCCAAACCTGCGAGAACCACTGCACCTTGTTTAGGTGCAGAGGAAAGCATGAATATCCCTTATGGTACTCTCCATAAGGATGACATGACTCACAAGAAAAGTATAGTAGAATAAAGTTGTTAATTTTGTTTTCTTTGTATATAAGTCCTTATTATGTTTCTGGGCCTTGAAATTGTCAGTTGCAATGCTGTCCAAAAGGATCAGAAAGCTCTCAGATGTAATCAATAAAAAAAATCTCATATCATCCGCCAAATCCATCAGTTCTGGTATACCTCAAGGTTCTGTTTTGAGCCCTCTTCTCTTTACTAACTATATGCTACCATTTGGATAAATAACGCTATGGGTTAAAAAAAAAGTTTTTGACTAAAATAGATTGGGGTCTAAATGATTGAGTGGTGTGATAGCGATTAAAGCTGTCAGTCACACAGTGAGAATGCTGTTTGTGAGGCTGGGGTCTGGCCTTCAGTGCTTAGCTGTCTGTCACTCGTTCCGTGACGCCGTCTACCTGCTTTGTGCTGAACGTCAAAACCATAGTATCGACTTGCTTTATATACTGTATGGTGCTTTGTCATCCCAGGAATCGTGTTGCTGTTGTCTGAGGTTTTGTCTGCTCAGGAGTCTAGAAGTGCAATACTGTTCCAGAGATGAAAGACGGTCTTACAGGTTTGGAAAAACGGTAGCAATTTCAAATAAATGCTGTTCTTTCAGCAACTTTTCATTTATCAAATACTCCTGGAGAAAAAAAAGTTTCACAGTTATACACAAAAATATTAAGCAGCGCACAGCTGTAATAAGAAATGTTTTTTGAGCAGCAAATCAACATATTAGAATGATTTCTAAAAGATCGCGGGAGACTGGAGATACTGAAAATCATGTTCTAATGACACTAAAAACTCACAAGAATACAGCCAAAAGTTTTGAATAATACAGCTTATATCAGTTGTATCAGCACATTCCCAGAAGGCGCGGGAATTTTCCTATGAAAGAGGGAATCACATTAGTATACATTGCAAGCTTTATTTAAACCTGCCTCTCCTGTATAACGTCTAGAGTTAACATCGTGTTTTCTGGTAAAACAAGTTATCTTTCTTTCTGTAAAAAATCCCTGCACTCCTAGACTCCTGAGCAAACAAAACCTCAGACAACAGCAACACGATTCCTGGGATGACAAAGCACCATACAGTATATAAAGCAAGTCAATACTGTGGTTTTGACGTTCAGCACAAAGCAGGTAGACGGCGTCACGGAACGAGTGACAGACAGCTTAGCACTGGAGGCCAGACCCCAGCCTCACAAACAGCATTCTCACTGTGTGACTGACAGCTTTAATCGCTATCACACCGCTCCATCATTTAGACCCCAATCTATTTTAGTCAAAAAAAGACACATCAGACAAATGGACACCGTTTCATGTTTTATAAAGGCAAGAAAAGCTCAGTCAGGTGTGATATGCATGCTGAAAAGTTGAAGATGGTGCTATTGTTTAATGCCTTAAAACAAGTCAAACGTGAAACTGATATTACAGCTGAAATTGAAAATATTGGCAGACTTGGCAGGGTTTATTGATTGAAAGCGAAGCTAATATTTTGCTACTGAAATAGACAACTTTTACAACTATTAATAGAGTAAAATGATAAAGCTATATAAAATCAAAATACCATAATATTAAAAAATTTATTGTAATATATTCATACATGACTGCACTGCCACAACAGTAGATGTGCAACTCGGATATTTTAAAAAGCAGATTAAAATGTTCATAGTAAAAAAAAAAAAAATGTAATTAAGAAATATAATTAATTAAACTAATTAAATAAACAAATAAAATAAGGAATACAAACAATTAAGTAAAAAAATAAATAAATACAGAACAATAAAATAAAAACAAAATAAAGTATTAATATAAAACTCTATATTACTGACTATATTATATAGAATTAATAAAATAAATATTTAACTTTCAAAGTATAAAATAAAAAAACTTGTTACAGTGTAATTAAACATTTAAGTACTGATAATACTAATTAACTGCATGGTTAACTACATACTACTTAGGGTTAGGATAAGGGTCTGGCTTAGGGTTACTTACATGTTATTATGCATAATAAATTTTTATCATTATTATTATTATAGTAAGTATGTGTAATAGATAGATATAAAAAATAAAATAAATTATTATAATAAAACAAATTATAAAATAAATATATAATGAAAGGTGAAAAATAAATAAACATTATAAAAAAAATAATTTTTAAAATACCAAAATCTAAAAATATATTTATTTTAAAAGTGAACAATTTCAAGGTATAATAAAATAAATAAATAAGTTAAATAAAACATTTCAAGAAATTGATAATATGACTGAAATAAATTAAAACAAAATAATGAAACTGGCTGTAAAACATCGCACAGCTGTTCTGCAATAAATCTAGACAAAGACACTTTAAACTTATGGCACTGTGTTTGCTTAGGTTAGGCTCTAATCAATTCTAATAAATGTTTCGAGCAGAGTGTACCGATCTGGAATTCAGAGTGGAAACAAAAGCACTAAAGTGCCGTATATAATAGACATTCATTTAGCAAGTTCCTATTCTGAATTCTAGAAAGCATTACAGTTTCCTCTTACAGCTTTTTGCTTGTGATCAGTGCTGGAATCTGTGAGTCAGCTGCTGCCCAACACGCTCCTTCTCACCGGTGTCACAGGGACCCTGTCAGAAACCTTGGCTATCAAAAAAAGAAACCTCCTCTTTTGACACTTCTCTGACAAAGAAGCCAATTAGTCGGGCCTCTCATGGCGCAGACCTGTTCTCATGTATGCCGGAGAGAGCTTTTATCCTGCTGTACAAGGACATCTCCCCATGGAGAGATGACGTAGACGCTGTGCGCTAGTGGCGCGCGGGTGTGAGTTTCATGGGGGCGACTGCAGGTTGGTGTGACGGACCTTTTTGTGTGTCTTTAAACAGCGATCTACACTGCAAAAAATACCAAACAGGAAGTTATAAAAAGGATAACCTGCCTGTCCAATCCTACACAGTTTTTCCTGCACTGCAACGTGACAGAGAGAGAGAGAGATGCATGGTCTGTCACTCTTCCTGTTAATATAACAAGAAACAGCTATTGCAGTTAAATTTACTTCTGACATTCACTGAAAAATAATACATTACCATTCAAAAGTTTGAGAGCTGTAAGATTTTAATATTTTGAAAGTCTCTTATGATAAACAAAGCCCCATTTACTTGATCAAAAACTGTAATGCTCTAAAATATTATCGCAAGTGTTTTCTATTTTAATAGATTTTACATTGTAATTTAGACCTGTGATGACAAAACTGAATTTCATATGATTCCTTAAAATTCATTCTGTGTTGATTTCTAGTGCTCAGGAAACATTTCTTCTCATTATCAATGATGAAAACGGTAATTTAATTAGAATCTTTTTGTATTTATTATTATTTATTTATTTATTTTTAGCAGCGAGCTTAATATTTTGTGGAAACACGGATGCTGTATGAGAAGAAAAACATCAGAAATTAACTGAAAAAGAAATACTTTTTAACATGATCTAGATTCTTGTCACTGTTTATTAATTTCAATGTGTCCTTGCTAAATTCAAGTATTAACTTCTGTTAATTGTGTTAATAGTTCTAGGGAAAAATAAATAATTTTTTATATAACTATAATAACTAATAACTAATTGCACACATTAAACCAGGAACATTTAAAATTAAAGTTAACAGGGTTGATTTTAAGTTTATATCTATATTAAATTATTATGAGCAACATCATGAATATTAAACTACAGCAATTCAGTTGGCTAAGTAATTCAGCAGCTAAGAAATGCATAATAAATAAAAATTATTAAATACCAAAAAAGTATTATTAAGGCAATATATAAGTAAAACAGTCATTACATAGTATGTTTTAAGAGTGACAAAATAATATTAGTTTGAAATTAGTGATAAAATACTAAAACTCTTTATTAATTCCTTGCTAGTCACATGGCATTTACAGCTCACTGTTACAGCACACTGAGCCACCTTGAGCACTAAAGACAGATTTCAAAACTGCATACTTCCAGAGAAAGTGCTATTGAGGAATGAAAATGTTAACATTGTGCGTTTCATTCCAGGTTTTATAGATCGCCTTGGTTTCAAACTCAGATGAACCTTGAAAAAATCTATGACTGTATTCAACTGTTCAGAGCAAAATACTTAGGAAACAGTACTGAGCGCACTGAAAACTCTAGCTTTTAACTATTACAGCACCAGTGATATAGTAACGCATAAGTCTAGCTCTTTAAAGTAGGGTCTGAACTATGTTTGCATAATTTATGACAGAACCAGGATGGAAGAGATGGAGATTTTTATACATATACATTATATATATATATATATATATATATATATACATATACATATATTTATCTTATTTATTTATTTATTTTTATTTCACTTTCAACAAAAATAAACATGACACATGACATCATCACAGTGTTCTACAACCTCACAGCAGGCCTTTCACCACCCACAGCTCACTGCATCCTAGAAAGAAAAAACACACACCAGACTGCGGTGTGGGAGTCAGGCTGAGATCCGACAGATCTTCCAGTTCACCATACACCAGAAGGATGGAAATTTACTGATTTTGGTTCCAATCCAGGTTTCAAAATGAATGGTTCCATGAATGAAATGGGTATTTTAATGACTTTAATATGTCTGCTTCTAACTGATCTTCTAGATTCCAATAAGGGGAAAGGTATTTAAAGGAATTTAACAATTCTAGTTGTGGTTTCCATTGCCATAGAATATTTTTTTTTATTAAATTAATGGTAATTTAAGTTTCAAGTTCCTTATTGTATCCTTATCCTTATTGTCATTGTAACATATACAATGAAATTCAAGTGTCATCCAATCAGTGCACATATGATAAAAAAAATAAAAACAACTAAAATAGTATATTTTAATAACAACAACAATAAAAATAATTTAATAAAACAAATAATACATTCTGTCATTATTGCCCTGAACAAAAATTAATAATTATGTTTTAGCACTATTGAGTGTAATAACTTTTGAAGGATAAAAACTATATTTAAAATTATTAGTCCTTTAGGCATTTTTTTGTCGTACAATATTGTGATGTCATTTAAAATGGTATGATTATATATTTTTGTTTTTAAAATTCTTTTTTAATTATTTGTATATTTACAAATGTATGGTATACTGTATGTGTACATAAAAAATGTATAAATTATGGAACATATTTACATCATTTATTCATTTATTGATCTTTTTCTGAAAGATCATTCAGCAACAGCTGCTTAAAATTCAGCTTTACAATCACAGAATAAATTATACTTTAAAATATTGTAAAA
>JAUCMU010000053.1:6087414-6108218 GCA_032275025.1 Enteromius treurensis
GGCGTTTCCCAATGCGTTTTCACGCAGTGTCTCGTTCCTTAAAGGAACTAGGGTTATATTCATAACCCGGACACGTTCGTGTTCGTCATTTTAAATGGATTTGACAGCAGCTAGGGGCTAAACGGGCTGGTAATTGCCTAGCCGTCTCGCAGCAGTGTCAAAAGGGGGGAATGTGGAAGTAAAAAGGGAAAAAACATCATCTAATCTTCTCTTCCAGTCTGCCTCCTCTCCTCAAGTAACATCATTAAGGGCAGAATATCATCAAGAGCCTGCATCCTTGCTCCTGGAGTTATTTACGCAGGCAGCTGGAATCAATTATGTATATTGAATGCATTTTTTTTCATTGGCATTTGTGAGATGTTTATTTGCACGAAGCACTATCCGCTCTTGTTATTAGGGATGTTTGCGTGAGCGATTACATGAAAGTATTTCTTTTAGCATGAGGTTGAGACTTGAGCCCGGATGAACATGATACTTAAGATAAATAATCATCAGCTGCCAATTCTGAATCGCGAACGGTGGCCTGAACGGGGGTCTCGGAGCAGGTGAGACGAATTCTGAGGAAGATAATTGAAGACATGAGTTATTTAGAGGATAGGATTGTTTAGTATGTACACTCGGATCCTGTCGACTGCAACATTCAGCCGGATTCATTTACAGCATGTGGGTAGTTATGGATACAATGATCGCTAGAAAATGTAAATGTGTCTCTTAAGGCCTGTTCACAACACTGACAATTACTATAACGTTAACTAAAAATCTGTTCAATTATTTAAGAATTGAGACATCCACTCTAAATATAATATAAATATAATAAAACAGAGAATGATATCACTGGAATAACTTTTAAAAATTGTTTAGTTTTTTTTTTTCATTTGACGAACAAATCAAAACCTGGTAGAAAATCAGAATCTGATGTAAAATTTAGGTCACACTTTTATTTAAGGCCTGATTCTTGCTTTTACCTCAAGTTTTACTTCAGTACATTCCCAATTTGCTGCTTCTTAATAGTTAGTAAGGCAGTTTAGGTATTGGTTAGGATTAGCAATGTAGAATACAGCCATGTAGAATATGTGCTTTATAAGTACTTTCAAAGGCATTTTAAGATGGCCGGCGAGTGACATAATTTGCCTTAAAGGGAGCTGCGATTGAAAAAAAAAGTTTTGATCGTTTGCTCACCCGGCGTCCCGCTAGCATTAGCAAGTTTAGCTGAATCCGAGTGAGATGAGGAGAAGGAGGAGGCCGGAGTCTCAAAACTTACACCGTGTCGGCGCTTAAAGTGTGTTGTCAGATTAGTCGTGCTACCTGTATATTTCATAGTGGCACGACGTATTTTACAAATTCCACTTTCTAAATAATGAAAGTTTAGCATGTCTAGCTACTAATAATTATACACAAATAAATTAGGTTTTACCGATGCAGACATGATAGAAACGATGCACCGCGATAAAGATGCCAATTTTAACATTTTAAGCCGATGCACAGAGCGAATCGGGGAATCTTCCCATCCCTAATACTGTATGTTAATAATAGACATTATAAGCAACTAGTTGATAGTGACAACTCGCCCCTTATACCAAAGTGTTAGCAAATAAAAGTGAAAGATGACAAAACTGTGGAAACAGAACATTATCGTTAGAGTTAGCATTCTTAGTGTCCCTTAAAGGGCCAGTTCACCAAAAATTTACGTTTTTGTCATCCTTTATTCAATCTGATCTCCCGACGAAAATGTGCCTCCGGCAGTGTTGGGAGTAATGCGTTACACAAGTAATGCATTACAGTAATAAATTACTTTTTGCTGCAACGCAGTAGTGTAAGCCATTAATAATCAAGTTTCAGTAAAATTTTACTCTGTACATGTTCAGTAATGCTTGCATTACAACGCACTTTTAGCCGAATTTTTTATTGTTCAAAAAAACAGCAAGACACAATATATTAACGTATCAAAAAATACCGCAAGTCAGCTGTATTTTCTGTTCGTGGTCAGTTATTACCCATGTGTGGTGTACAGGTTTGTAAATTATTACTAAAAGGACAGCTTCTAATACACATGTGTGGAGCGATTTATTTAATTAATCTCGCTCTCGCTGGGGTAATATTGTATGTGTGACGTGATCAAGTGAAGGCGTAATAAGGGCAGGTTTTACAAGAGTGTCGTGAGGCTACTGTCCCAACAGTGGAAAGAGTTGCATGATTTCGTCCTCTGTGTTCCAGGTCTGAGGCTATTAGCTCTGTCCGGCCTTTTTTTTCCTTCTACCAAAACAGCTTATACTGTTTCATCTAATAAAATAGTTCCGTTTTGTGTGTAATGGCAAAATAAATAAATTTCACGTTGTTTTTTTTATTGAGTTAATTTATAAAAATGCTTGGAGCATTTTTGTTCATTAAATATAATTTTTCGGGGTTTATTTTTAAAGTAACGACAAAGTGGCCAGCGGCAGACAGTGCTGATCATAAATTACGTTTAATCAATTTAACCTTTTCAAATCATCACAACTTGCCTGAAATGCAATAAAAAATGTCAAGCATATATAAATCTTTAAACGTTAAACCACCTACAGTGGAAACTAAATGACCGACGCCTTCATTTTATTCAGAGTATTACATCATTCAGAACAGTAAAGGGTCTACATTTATTTGGGTGAAATTAACCGAAACTCAGCCATAAAGACAAATACAAAAAGCTTTGAATTACCACTTATCGAAAACGAAAACTCTTTCATTATAATTTCAATCCATAAAGATGACTTAAGGTGCATCAGAGGAGATGGCGAGTCAGGAAATGTATCTTTGTGACATGGACTCAGAAAACACTAAATAATTTAAATATCTTCCTTTAAATATTTTCCTCAAAATTATTCATGGTACTGTTATTAGGCTACTTTAGCTGATGCTGTGACAAGCTTTAGCCTATTGCGTGTATTTGAATGCAGAACTCTTCAGCTGTTGACGGCATGCTCTCTGTAGATGTTTTGGTGAAAGTAACTCAAAAGTAATACAGGAGTCATGTAATGTATAACAATTTTGAATCAGTAATATTGTAGTGTAAGGAATTACTTATAACAGTGTAGGAATAACAGTAACAAGTAATGTTTAATGTATTACAGTTTAGAAGTAACTTGCATAACACTGCTGTGGGAACTTTTTCACAAAATGTGAAATACATACTAATAATTACATATCACTGTAGTTTCCAACAGAAATGAACACTAAAGGAGGTAAAGCGGTCGGCACTTGTCATCCTTTTCGTACACAGTTTCAATTTTCAGATGTATCAAGCTTGTTCGGTAGCTCAGCCAGCATTGAATTGGACTTCCATGGGTACGAATCCCATGAAAAACACGACTCTCGATGAAAGAGCTCAAAAATGAGAGGTCAAAAAATTGTCTACAGTACGTTACTCAACAGACATTTCAATTTCACATTTTATCTTTCCCTTTAAAAACATCACAAATATCACTCATTAGGAATAAGACTTATTGTAGGCTGAATAATATTAGCAATAAAGGATGAAACTTGTGAAAAGATGTTCTGTGAAAATGAACTTGTTGCGCTAAAACAGTGTGCTACTGTACAGTAAGTGAATTTCACCTTTGTGTTAAAATGTGGGAAGAGCAGGAACACAAATGCTTGAAAGAAAAGAAATAAACAGAAACTTAGCTAAGATGTTCCCTCCAGAGGCAGACTGTGACCAGGTCCTGCCACATCACCTTAATAGCAAAAGGTGAGAGTAAACCACTAATGAGAACCTTACTGATAATTGCTCCTGGTTTCCAGTAGAGTTGTAATATGGAGGAAGAGGAGGTCTGAGGGGCTCTTGTGAGCAAGGAAGCCCTACTAATGAAGAGCCAAGTAAAGATACGTGCATGACTACAGCAGACCGAATGAGGTAAAGCAAGGCTTGACCAGATGGAGGGTGTTGGGGGATGTAATTAAATTTTCTGGCTACTTCAGCAGCATTATTTGATCATTTTAAAGCAGGCCTTGGGGAGGCAGTTTTTATGTGGGTCTGGCTAGAAAAAGCTTGTGGATGCCACTGTCAAAGTCGCCCATGCTAGCACTAGGAATGCGTTCCTGCAGATGCCAGATCAAAAAGCTAACTTTTGGCGGTTTATGTTTCTTTTTTAAGTGTCACCCCGGCATTGATTTGCTTGTTATCAGTATTGTCCTAAGCGAGATGAGGTACTCACAGTCTCTGAATCCCAGTGTATAACTCCATGTCAACGTCCCTCAACGTCTGCAAGCCCGACCAGTTCTCAATGTGTCTGCAAAATAAATCCAGAACACAGAATTAGAAGATATTCATCTACAAATTCCCATTAGCCTGCAGAGAAAAGAAAGATGCTGTAATTAGCTGAAAAACAAGAGCGTGATAAAGATTAGAAAACGCACCACTATCAAAAATCCTGACCAATAAGCCGATAATAATTATGTTATGGCAAATAAATTACAAATGGCTGATATTACTACTTTGTCTGAAAAAAAGAAAAGAAATAAAATGCATAAAACACAGCCTATACCACAACATTCAATGTATAGCATGAAAAGGTTACATTTTTGATACATGGCAGAAAAAAAAAAAAACAATTGCAGTGTCAAATAGTAGAAATAAGAATGCACAATTAAATATGCAATATCTACTGATAAAATAAAATTATTTTTAATATTGGCTGATATATACTGTATATATACTGTATACACACACACACACACGTATTTATATAGATAGCCCAAAAACATATATATTTTTTTTGTTCATAATTTTTATCCAAGCAGTCCAATACTGATACCAGTGGTTGACAGAAATAACTAGACTTCTTCAGAGCAGCTGTGACAAGAGCCAGCTGGCATCGCCGTTTTGTGAATTAGCACCCATTACAACACAGACTCTGATTAATAAATATTTTCAGAAGTTTTGCCAACGCCATAACTATGTTTCTAGAAGTTTCCCCAGTTCAAACACTTTGGGCATCTGCCGCTAAAGCAAGTCCAATCCAAGATTTTCAGACATCAAGTAGAATGGGACAAAATTACATCTCCCCCCCGACCCAAAAAAAAAATTATAATAATAATTCCTATTTCATTCTGAGGTAATTAAATGCTGAAAGTCATCTAATTGTGATGTTCAAAGCATGCATATATTTACAAACAGCTAATCATCTTTTGTACTTGAGGGAGTAACTGGAATGCCAGGAAAATCTGTTTTTCTAATCATGCTGTAACTGTGAAATGTGGTTTTGGTAACCCTTCGGTTTGAAGGATCTTGGCTGCAGGAAAGAGTTTTCTAGTGTCAGTGATGGTAGGCTTTAGATGAACAGCAGGAGGCATCTCCCTCACCAGCATCTGTCTTCAGCTGTATGTATATATATTTATTTATATACTGTAGTTCATACACAAATAAATATACATACAGTACACAAAATCATATCAGAGCAGACCTTTACAAATATTAAGAATAATGCATGTATTATAGAATATTTCAATTACAAATTATTTTATTCTAAAAATATAAAAGTACATCAAATATTGACAAAACCAAAATAACCTTTTATCAACAAATATGTCAGTAATTTCATTTATGAAAATGTTGTGACACTGACAGTAGCTCATCATTGTCTGTTACTCCCAAATCATGTTCTGTCTCACGATTTATGACCAGTTTAAATTACCCACAATGCAATTACACCTAAGCTAATGAGAAAGCTTTTAATTAAAGAGAGGGCTGCCACATTCCCTGGAGCTCGTGGCTTGTCACTATGCTAATTCACGCACTTGTAGTTTGCTGTTGTGGAAACGTGATTCCCTGAAGTCTCAGCTCTCGTCCGTTGACAGGAAGCAGTGCTCGGCACCTGGCGGCCAGCGGATCGAGTTGGGTAGGCCATTTCGAGACACTCCTAAAGGAATCCAAAGTCTTAATCGCTTATTTATCTCTGGCACTTAACGGCAAATGATTTAAAACTTCTGGGATTTGCCACTGTGTCATGCTCTCGATACTGTCAGTTCAATCATTCAGTGGCCCAGGCGCTTCTTTCTCCATTTCTCTCCCGATCACTCATTAGCTCGCACATACACACATCCAGATGCTGTTTTTCTTGACACCGTGGTAAGCAGCTGCATGACACACATCTCTGATAGCTGTGCCCGGGAAATTACGAGCCGTCCTCCATCTGTTGCTAGCATCAGGCTTTCTGAGTTAGGCTTGTACATATTAACATCAGCCATAGAAATTTAACAATGTCCATATCTGGTTTGAACATGTCGAACGTCTACACTTGATCTGTGTATGTATGAGTGGGTATATGTGGGTGCATTAATGTCAAAAACATTCTGCACTGAGATACTTTGTCGCACATCCGATTGGTTGTTATAACTTTATGTGTTTAATCAAAACATATATTTATACTGTAGATAGTTTGAGCTGTGTAAGATTGCGAACATGACTTTCGTTTGCATGGGTCTTATGATATCGCTCTAAACCGGTTCCACAAATATTAATCTTCAATTTTTCAACAGTTAAAAGGTCATGTAATCAGGCTAATCACACTTGCAAAATGTCAAACCAGTTAACAGTTTACGCAAACGTAACATTTTGACATAATTTACTCAAACTCATGTTGTTTTAAATCTTGATTTCTTCCGTGGAGCAAAAAAGGAGATATTTTAAAGAATGTTACAGTGACTATATATAGAATAATGTGACTGCCAAGCAGTGCTGCTATTGCTAATCTAAAACTAAAAATATTACAAATCATTTTTGTTCATTAGATTAAATTGTGTTAATTAAAATAAAAAGAATAAAATGCATATGTGAAACAGTTGAACTAAAATGAAAATAAATAAAATGTTGAAGTACTAAGATTGCACACTGCTAAATGAATATAATAAATACAATTAAAAAATAAAACAAATACAAATGACATGACATTAGCAAAACTTAAACAAAAATTAAAACTGGCGATATAAAAAAGTGCATTCAAATTTAAAATACAAACCTAAATACTGTATATTAAAAAAAAAATGTTTTAATAAATTTGCAATATGATCTGCATGCATTTCTTTATTACTGAAAACAAAAGAAGAGTATCAACAAATAAAATAATAATACGTTTTGTAGAACGTTGGTGACTTCAAAACAGAACAGAATAGAATTAGAAAAAACTTAAACTAATATTTATTTTATATAGCCTATAAAAATATACAGGTAGAAATTCTAATATAAACACAGAGACAACTAAACATAGTATTATATATACAATATTATATTATGTTACATATTCACTGTTATTTTAATGCTACTTATTATTACATGTGTTATTATTACTGTTACTAGTTCTACAGTACATACTATAATATTACAAACAATAAAAGAACCAAGAAATAAGTAAACAATAAACGTTTGCAGAACATTGGTGACCTCTGACTTCCACCGAATGGAAAATAAATAAATAAATATTTCAAAAAGGGTAAGTAAAAATCATGACAGAATTAGAATTTTTGGGGTTTAAAACACAAACTCAGCTTTTTTTTTTTGTCATTTCTGGAGCTTGACAGCCTTTGAACTCATGTTCATTATACACACAAGAGCAGCATAAACATCTTCAAAGCATATTCAGTGTTGCACTTAAGAAATACTTTCAGGTTTTGAAACAACATGAGGGCAAGTCACATCCATTTATCAGCCAACAGGATGATGTTCACAGTTCTTTGAGCATAAATCGGCATTTCCTTAAATACTAAATCGAAAGTTGAAGACATGGCGGAATCGACATTTAGGGGGGTTGGCTGGAGGACGGTGATAGACTAGACAGATCTGAAAGTGTGCTCTGGGTTTTTACCCCTGTGACTAACTGACACATCGACTAATTGATGGGTCCATTGATTGTGCAGTGCAGTTTCTAAATGACCAGTAATGAGTCAAAGAGCAGATTCAGAGTGTGAAGTTTAAAAAAAGTAAGAAAGCAGTTTTACATATGTATTGACATTCTTGTAAGGGTGTAAAAAGATTACCTGTGGTTTTGTGACTGTAGGTAATGTGTTTACTTACCCGAGTTAAACTCACCTAAACAATGATACATCTGAGATTCGAGTACATGTTTTTCTTTTGTGTGTGTGTTTATTTATATGAAATACTGTTGTAACAGTTGTTTTATGGATATGAATGCTATGGTCTTGTCTCTCTCCCTTTTTTTATTGAAAAAGACAATTTCTCATCTGTTGAGAAGACCTCCAGGGCGGGGTCTGCAACAGAAGTCTTCCTGTCGCTCCTGCACACTTCCAGACCAATTTTGGCCTCTTTAGTCATCATATCTTAACAGATTCATAAAGCTTTCTGGAAAGCACATATAAAACAATCTTGTAAACAAGCATTCCTTGAGGATTCATTAAATATGCGTGACAGTTTTCTATAATAAACATTCGCGGGAGCTAAAAAGCCTCTGCAGACGACCACAGAATGACTTGAATTAAGCACAGTTTGGTTTATTGCAGAGATTTAAGTGTCGCTTTTATGATCAAACTGTCTCTTTGACACTTCAAGCCTGCCTTCAAAACAACCTCCTGCCATAAAACATCTCAAATTCAAATGCTTTATATCGCTGTCATATAAGGAAACGGTTATTGTAAAAGTAGCATCACAGTTTCCAACCATAAAATGAAGGCTGTTTTCCATATTGTGAGCAAAAGCTTTACATATTCATACCATATCCCCCTCAGCAATCTTCTGTAGAACACGAAAGGAGATATTTTGCAGAATGTTCAAGCCTCTCTTTTCCATAAAACAAAATTAAAGTCATTTGGGTTTGGAAAGACACTCAAATGAGTATATTATGAACGAATAAATACACATCCATTCGGTGAGCAACAAATGCTGTCATCTAAGACGGGTCCCAACAGAAAAGCGAAACCTTCACTTTTGTTTGTTTTTTCCCCACCAAAAGCTAATATAAGATATGTGTTATTTGTGAATAACAACACAGAGCTGCAGCTAACAAGATAAGCATGGCTTGTTTCAAGTCCCAGGTTAACAAAAGAAAGCTTGCAGCACCATGAAGCGCAAGTCGGACACAAAGACACTACTTTAAAAACATTGCAAAGAAAAGTTATGGGTGGGAGGGATGGATGGAGGGAGGGAGGGATGGACGGACGGATGGATGAAAAAAAATTATTAATTGAATGAACTCAATCTAATTAAAGGCAGGATTTCCATCCAATAAATGTGTGTAGCCCCAACTCATAAAAAAGAAGGTAATGCAATGAAATTTAATTGAGTTGGGTCAACTCAATTTGATCAAATATAGTTTTTTGCTTGTTGAACTCAACCTAAAACATTTAACCGAAAAATAAATTAATAGAAAGACATCCTTCTACGCTGAAAAAAAAAAAAAAGATATGTTTGTTTTACTTAACCTCAGGCATTAGCCAACTAGTTATGCATAATATAAGATGGTTTTGACACATCCACGGCATGCCCAAAGTATTTTTATTATTATTATTAAAACAACTTTGATTCACGTTGGCAGTTCCCTAAGCACATGCTCTACACTTTACCACAATGGTAGCCCCCCACAACACTAACATAGCAGAAGGTATTTTAATTACAAACATAAAAGAGCATTAAACATTAACAAGTCTCCTAATTTTATCATCTTAATAAAAATGCCTAAAAGTAACATTTTATTTCAAGATTTACTATCCTTATCCTGCCCTTTGCAAAGCATGATGGGAAGGGGAAATCCACTTCCTAGTTACAAAATTAAAATGTTCTTTCAAAATAAAAATATTGAGTTGAAACAAAACAAAACTATTTAGAGTCAGTTTAACACAATGCAGTTGTTTAAATAGGGAACCAAACATAATTGTGTTAAATATATATATATATATTTTTAAATAAACTGAACAGTGTTGGGGAATCTTTTTTTTTTTGAGTGCGTGTATACGACCTCTGGTATGGTTCATAACGAAACGCTGATGCTCAAAGATTTCTTATGACATTATATTGACCGCTGCCTAAAAAGCTAGCTAGTGCATTTTCTGCCAAGAGTACAGTATAGATTGCTCTATGAATGGCTGAGGAAGTACAACACCACATTCCAATCTGCCAAAAAACATCTACTTCCATCTCCGAAATGGCATCGCAACAGGAGGGATTGGTCTGAGTTTCATAAATATTACAGTACAGGAGATCTGCATATGCTCTTCGTTTGATGTGCGGAACCTGAGAGACGGAGCAGAACACTGGAAGACTGCCAGCCCTAAATCTTCCCTTCACTTCAGCTTTAGGTGAAGAATGAATACAAAGTCATGGTGAGTTACTGAACCATTCCAATAATTAACTTCATGTAGCAACGCGCTGGCGTAGCGAGATCTGACAACCTCACAAAACTTCATTTCTCTTTCTATTGTTGCTCCTTCCCTTCTTTCCTTTCGCAGTCAATGTGACAGATGCACAGCCAGAGCCATACGAGTCCAGATCATTTATTTTACACATCAATGACCCAACGTCTTCGCGCACTGAATGGAAATGCTAGGGAATAAACAAGACGCTATAGACATCAAACTCCATACAAGCATATTCCCGGCTTCTATAGATGTCTGCCGACGCGTCTGGGATCATCCTTTGATGAAATATAGGAATATGATACACTTGCGTAAGCAAAGAGTAATTTTCAAGAGGGAAATCTTAACACATAACCAACCTTTGAAAAGACCATGTTTTAATGTCTTTGGTTCACTGTGTGTTTATTTTTGTTTGGATTTTAGAAACGAGCGGAGCTGGAATAAATAGATGTGTCAAAGATTGCGTGGTTCATGACTTCACACCTCACTCACAAAGAGTTTTGCAACAACCACAAATGGCCAGACTCATGTCTTGCCAACAAGTGCAACCCAAATGTTCAGCATTTTGACATTTAGATGGAGGAAACTCTGACCGTGAAGTCAACAAACAGTTTTAGCTAAACTGACCTTCCACTTTTCAGGAGAACTTGCTATTGTATGAAGTGCCAGGCTCTTCGCCCACAACATTGGAAGCATCAAGCAGAATTATGTTTACATTTATGTAGACATTTTAAAGTTACTTTCAGTGCATTTAAGGTATAATTATCAGTAAGTGCACCCTCTGGGAATCATTTTAATGGAAACTAAATAATCCAGCCCAAGATTTTCATTAAATTACATAAAAACCTGTAACTAAACTAAAATACACTGACTCAAAAACTAGCAAATAATATTTTTTGATTATAAAACTTTTAATAATACTTTTTACATATCATTTTATATAATATATTGATATATATATATGATATATTTTAATAATATATGCCATATTTTGAATCAGGTTAGCTTAGATTTTTCAGATTTCTATTTTAATTTTATTTTGGAAATTTCGTTTTCTGCTTTGTGTAACAGAAATTGTGTTTGTACAGAAAATTTTCACTACAGGTCTTTCGGTTCGGTAGGCATGTTTACACAAATTATTACAATTATCAAACATGCCATCAAAAACTCAACAGCATCCACAGCTCATTATTTGCTAGAGAAATTAAGTTTAAAGAACAGCATTTTGAGAAATATCAAACTATAAAATTTTAAACTAAAATTTAATGCATGTTTAAGTAAATATTTTATGAAACAAGTTATGACTACCAATGTGTAAATGGTTATATTTCAACAACAAAATAAAATGTGTATAATTATTAAAAATGGCATTGTCTGCAATGTTTGCAAACATATTTTTATTTGAATGATGATTATTATAGTTAAAATAAGTTATTTATTGAATTTAAATATACTCTGTTGTTAGCTGTAAAGTCATAGAAATGTAAAAGGGCTAAAGCAGAAGCAGATTTGTATCCCAAAAAAATTTACTTTGATTTAATTTTTTCCAAAAAAAAAAAAATTTTAACAAATCTATTTCATTATTAAATTAATTTACATATTTTTTTTATTTTTATTAGGTTTTTTTCTTATAATAAAATAAATAAATATACATATATGTTTTACCAAAACCACACCGACACACACCTATTCCTTTGTTATTTTATTTTAAAATATTTTTTTGATATTCAAAATATGTTTTATATTTATTTCAGATGTTAATGATTTAATTTAAAATACAATTAAAAGCTAAAAAGAGGCTTGGGAGTTGAACCCATGACCCATTTTCTTACAAATAAATGATAAGTAACAACATTTCTTTACTTACATATATATTCTTGTTATTATTGATTATACATACATGTCTATATATATATTACATTTTTGGTGTTAACAGCATTCAAAACTACTGGAACACTTTACACAGGAACCAGTGATACTCAGTTAACAGTGACAAAAATGACTGCTTATGGAAACCATATTTAGTATGAATTCCATAAGCCCACTTTTGGTTTGAAGAGCTCAACCCAGCGGGGCACCGAAATTACAGAGGTGACACTGCAGATATGAAAGGCATCAGACACAACTTGCACTGCTTCTCCAAGCCATTTTTCAGCTCGAAGAAACACAGAGTGCTTTTTTTTTTTTTTTTGGAGCCGGACCCCTGCGGCAATCCGTGAGGCTAAGCCGATGAGTGCGCTTCAGCCAGAGATGGAAGAGAAGCCACAGAAAGGTGCAGAAGAGCCGAGGGAGGTCGTTTGGCCTTTTCTTTTTTCTCCCTCCATCTCTGCCGCCCCTGATCTCAGCGGTGAAGCCGCCCACTCGCTCGGCTGTGCTCTGGAACCCGCGGCTTTTAAGACTGGTTTTGCAACCACATACAGAACAAGCCGCCTACATGCAGCTAAAAAACATCCCTCGAAAACTTTATCTATTTTCCTAAAAAAGCCATGTAATCGTAGTAGTTTTATGCTGTTATTCCAAACACACCTAATCATTTCCAGTAAACGGTGGCATGTTCGGGAAACATCACAGGAAAGGGCTCATACGAACATGTACGCTCTGTATATTAGCATATTGCTTTTATCCCAGCGCCGCTGTTCTGGATCAACAAGCCCTCAGCAGCATGAGGTACGGCCATATTGTGCTGACTCTGCAATTTATTCTTATCCGACCAGGGTTGTAAAAACAAGCACATCTCTGAAAGCAATGATGCAATTCCAGCTCGTGCTTTATTCAGTGTGCTGCGCCACACATTACATATTCACGCTTTAAGAAAAAAAAAACACGTGTTTACCAGATGTACACGACTGCTACATGATTTTCAAATGTTACTCAATTCAAAAGGTTAAATGTTGACTAGCGAAAGTGTTTTTTACTGAACCGTAAATTACTGAAAATAAAAATGTATGTTGGTTATTTTGGTAATGTTTACAGTAAGATTCAATTAGTGTATCTTTCTTGTAAGTATACAAGTTATAATAACTGTATGTTGTTGTTTTTGCATTATTATTCATTAATAATTTATACATTTCCAACATATTTGACATTAACCTTAATATTCAAAAGTTTGGGTTTAACAGACATTTATTTCTTTCATCTTTTTTTCTTTCTTACTTTATTTGCTTATGTATTTATTTATTTGTTTGTTTATATTACATTGATATCTTTATTCAACAAAGATGCATACAATTTTGCAAAAGATGTCTATTGCAAATGATCGCTGTTCTTTTGAATTTTTATCGAAAAAGATGCACAAAAATATTAATCAGCACAAATAAATCATAGAAATGTTTCTTGAGCATCAAATCAGTATTAGAGTTCTAATAGTTTCTGAAAAATATATTTACATATATTATATGTTATAGCCAGCTTTGCTATAACAGAAATAAATTACAATGATAAATACTCACATAAAAAATCTTAAAATAAAATATGAAATCTAGAAAATAAAACTAATTTAGAGTTTAGAATTATGAGTTTTTCACAATTTTTAAGTTGACAGTATTATTTTTATATTGGATCCCAAAAAAAAAATTATTTTACCATCTCTAAACTTGTGGAAGGTTGCAACAAAACAAAAACACAAAACAAAACAAAAACACACAAAAAAACCCCACACAAAACAAAACAAAAACAAACAACAAAATAAAACACACAAAACAAAAACACAACAAAACCACACAAAAACAAAACAAAAACACACAACAAAACAAAACAAAACAAACAAAACCACAAAACAAAAAAAAACACACAACAAAACAAAACCACACAAAACAAAACAAAACAAAAACACACAACAAAACAAAACACACAAAACAAAAACACAACAAAACCACACAAAAACAAAACAAAAACACACAACAAAACAAAACCACACAAAACAAAAACAAAAACACACAAAACAAAACAAAAACAAACAACAAAACAAAACCACACAAAACAAAACAAAAACGAAACAAACAAAAACACAAAACAAAACAAAAACAAAACAAACAAAACACAAAACAAAACAAAAACACACAACAAAACAAAAACACAAAACAAAACAAAAACACACAACAAAACAAAACCACACAAAACAAAACAAAAACACACAACAAAACAAAACACACAAAACAAAAACAAAACAAAAACACACAAAACAAAACCACACAAAACAAAAACAAAACACACAAAACAAAAACAAAACAAAACAAAAACACACAAAACAAAACAACACAAAACAAAACAAAAACAAAACAAACAAAACCACAAAACAAAAACACACAACAAAACAAAACCACACAAAACAAAAAAACACACAACAAAACAAAACCACACAAAACAAAAAAAAAAAACACAACAAAACAAAACCACACAAAACAAAAACAAAACAAAACCACACAAAACAAAACAAAACACACAACAAAACCACACAAAACAAAACAAAAACACACAACAAAACAAAACAAAAACAAAACAAACAAAAACACACAACAAAACAAAACCACACAAAACAAAAAACTAAACTAAACAAAACTAAACAACACAAAACAAAACAAAACAAAACAAAACACCACAAAACAACACACAACACATCAACCTACAAACCTAATCTTTTTTATCATTCAAGTTAAAATTATGAAAAAGTGCCTCATGTGGGGTTTGAAACATGTTTCTGATTTTAACTGGAAATCAGCGATCAGCAGGATGCACCCCAGATTTGATTGATTAAAACAGTTTGTAGATCCCAGTCACACATTGTATATCGTTTAACAGATTTAAAGCACCACTACGAGCCACTTGTCTTAAGAGCTTGGAAGCCCGGCGGCTTGCCGTGAGATGCCGTGATCAGTGTTTTGTACATTTGCTAAAAATGGTTTCATCAAAACAAGCAGAGAAAATAGGCTTCACCTGTGAATACAGCTGCATCCCCCAAACCATAAATGGGAAACTTTATCTCATTCATAGACTTCCAATAAATGTTCGGGGTCACTGTGGACAGAGAATACTAAAGATGGTCACCATGGAAACTCTGCTTTTGTTTGAATATTAGCTGAAAAAAGAAACACAAACTTTAGCTTGCTCTCGAAAAGAAAAGGTGAAAATGACATAAAAACATGCCTTAGTTTGGGCTTAACTAATTCAAATAATCAAATTAACTAACATGACATTTTGTCCAATTGTTCATATTAACTAAAATCCTGTGGATATTTGAGTTTTTTTTTTTGTTTTTTGTTTTTTAAGTTAATAAAATGCTTCATAAAGATCTTAATTTAGGATCTCTCCAAAATATCTTTTTTTTTTTTTTTTTTGCCGTAGTATTTCATCTTAATGTACTCAAAGTAAAAGAGTTTTTCATGTTTTCTTCTCATAAACCACGTTTTATTAGTATAGTTTCAACTAGAGGTTATTTCCTAATTTTTCAGGCAATGCTTTATGAAACACTGATGATGAAATGGAAAAGCCTCATCATAAAACGAATCTCTTTGAGCTCATGTCTGTGGATCCAGACAGATAATTCCCTGCTTTATAGATGCTCATATTACAAAAATAACTCACAGAAAAAAGAAAACTGTGTTAACATTTACTCTCACCCTCATGTCACGATACAGTACATGATGTTGTCAGACAGGATGTTTGCACTCTTCTTTTGTCTTTAAAGAAACATAAGTAAATTATATTTTAGGTATAAAGTAGTAGTAGTTAATGCTGAGGTTAACTGATTATAATTATGTTTAACTTGGATATGTATTTCAATATTATATGTAAATGAATAATACACAGATAACTAATATAATAAAACAATTAAATATAATTATTTGGAATTTATTTACATATAATATAATATAATATAATATAATATAATATAATATAATATAATATAATAATACATATTTAAAAAGAAAAAAAATATTACTTCCACACCATAATATTAATAAAATGTCATCATTATTAATTATTAACTAATATTATTAATAATAATTATTATTATTATTATTACTACAAGCAATATTACTACTGTAATTATGATACTATAAAAAATACTACTACTAATCATAATAATAATAATAATAACGACTACTCTATTTTCTTCTTACAGAATAAATAAAAGTTATTAATTAATTGTAAAATATCCGATAGGTAACATGTACAGTATTGTTGTTTAATGATTAAAATATATAATAAGCAAAAGTATCATTATCATCATCATTATCATTTGGAGTTATATTGTAATATAAAACAGTAAAGTGTTTAATTTATTCTATTTTATAATATAATGAAGTTAATCATTCTAAAATTATTATTATTATTATTATTATTGTTATTATTACTACTGCTGCTATTTGCAATTATATTATGATATAAATAGGATTATATTATGATATTGCCGTTATTTTCTTTTTCTATTTTATAATATATGCAGTAAACTGTTACATTATATTTTTATATGATACTATACAGTAAAATAGATAATAAAATAAATGTTATTATATTATGTTGCTTTATAATATATTGCATAAGATAGAGCAGGAAAATCGTCAGGTTGCTGAGACTAGCAGTTGGATGGGTTGGCTACAGTTCAGGCAGAGCATACTGCAGGTCTGAGCTAAATGAAGGTGCACAACACACTTGTAAACTGGATTAAGATAGCCTTTTGTTGTCATCAGCATTTCTGTTAACGCTGAAATAGTCCAGAGCATGGCATGCCATAGAGCCAGGCTGTCAGGAGAAAATAGGGGCTCATATCCTTCTGGCGCCAGGCCACATGAGCCCGGCAGAAAGAAAATAAAGGAGCTGCCACTGCTTAGTGTAAAATAATGGGTTTCAAGCACCTCCCATCTGCGAGACCCGATAAATGGCGACTGAAAGAGAAACTTAAGTCAGCCCTGCTGAAGGAAGTTATTTGCCGTACCCTTTAAATATTAGGCTTTATAGCTTTATGATTGGGCTTTATAAGCTGAAAACTGCATATTTCATCTCCAGGTCTCACATCTTTCCGCTCTTTTATGAGATTTGTATCACATACGCATGTTTGCAAGCGTGCAAACCCCGAGTCGGTTATCTTGGAAACTCAAATGTTACAAAGCTCTTAAAGTAAGGCTAGATCATAACGCTTCAAATAACACTTTCATATTTATAGTAGTATATTCTGGCCCAATTCAGGCCTGTAGTATTAAACTCCACTACAGTATCATAAATGTCATCAATTTGCTTCGCATCAACAGTAAAGGCCATCACAAAAACACCCTGGCACAAGGATAGAAATCTGACTTGACAGAAAATGTCTCTCTGAATCCCTCTAAAGCAAGCTGAACACACAGAGCTTACGCAAAAGTAGTCAGTGTGTTAAAGGAATCGAATTCTGTCATCATCTACTCAGCCACAAGTCGTTCTGAACCCGCATGCCTTTCCTTTCTTCAGTGCAATACAAAAGAAGCTATTTTGAAAGTCCAAAAACAGCAATGGACAAAAAAAGCACAACTTTAACACATTCCAACTGAAGATGTGCGAAAACATACAGAACTGGGATTTCCAACTATCTGTCATTCTGAAAAAAAAAGCACAATTCAGCATATTTTTTAAACAAGAATTTATTGCAGAAATTGTATAAGAGTAGGGGCAAACTGATTTAATTTTTTTTTTTTTGACAATCGATTGTATATTAATTATACTTAAATGGCATTAATGCATTAACCAACAGTTACAGTACATTTACATACACATACTATGACGTGTTACTGTTAAATAACATGGTAAGTGAAAGAAAAGTACTTATCTATGTTTATGCAATTCATATCTAATTATTTCTACTGAATTCTATTAAAACTTGTATGCCACATTTAAATGAATAAGACAATGTCATTTATTATCGTGCTTTTAGGCACTTAAAGCGCTTTACATTGTCAAAAAAAAATTATATTTTAAGGGTTTAACAGTACTTTCAAATAACACTACAATTAAATTATAATCATTATTTCACAAAGCATGGCAACATTTTTAAACAATTTAAAATGTGCTTGAAATCCTTTCTTTTAAAATTATTACAAAACATATTTTTTTAGAAGTGTACTTAAGAACAGTCACAAAAACATAACATACACTTAAGATTATATTTCCACTTCTTTGGTCACTTTCTCAAACCTTTCCTTGTCCTCTATCTATGTATTCCAACCATATTCACTGAAACCTAGCATGTACAGTAAGCACAAAACCACTGTGTCACTAAGTTAAATTGACCAGCTAACAGAAGCACTACGGCTTTTTTTTTACTTTCTCTCCAATTTCCGAGATAGGTTTGTCAATGCTAACAACGCTGCTCTTTAGTCACTTTTAAGTCTAATAATGTGTCAGACACCATAGTGGAGCTTGTTGGTTGTCTCTGTGCCTAGCGGGCTGTGATTTATTTGAAGTCCTACTTCAAACGGTGTCTAGCCTCTGGTGAAGCTAATATATGCAATGTCCAATGTCATTGTGATTTTTACAGACTGGAAATGAGAGCTGGCATTAGCGTCCTCCTGGCCGAAGAGCCCCGTTCAGCTGTAGCTAATGTTTTAGATTAACACTAAACCCAATTACTGTTTTAGGCCGGAGAATTCAAAGAAAGTGTAAAAATGCTCTCATTAGTCAGAGCATATGACATTGTTTAATCCTCATTAAAGACTCAGTGCCTCCTAAAACTGTTTTAAAAAAATATGGTAAGATGTACAGAGCTTCAAAGCCAATAATTTACTGCAGTATGTCACAAATCTCCATGACTTTATTCACCACTCAAGACCAGCTGCCATAATAGGAAATGAGAGGGCACTGATCATTGAACACTACTCAAAACACTTCATTGTCTTTTTATGAGGTTCAAAAGGCCTTTGAAATTAATAAACGTCGGTTTTAATGAGTTCAATGGATCAGTGATGTGTGCATGTCGCAAACACAAGCGCACACAGGCCCTTCTGTTGTCGTACTCGCAGCCAAATGCACGCAGTCTCTGGCAGTGAATCCCACACAAGTCTCAAACTGCTTAATCAGGTCTGTATTAAAAGCGCAAGCTGATCTTACGCAATAGATCTTGTTAAATAAATGTGACGGAGCTAATGGAAATAAACCAATTAGTCATTAGAATAACGTGTCTGAAAAATAATTTAGCAAAATGGTATTACTTTGCATCTGGCACGTTTTGCGGCACTTGCGAAGTCCAGTGTGCGGCACAAAAGAGTTAATGCTCTTTCACATTTGAAAAGACTAAACTCTGCCTTAATCCGAACCAAAATGACTGTAGCAAGATTTCTTAAAAATTATATTACTTTGATTTTCTTTCACATTTCGCACCACTTTCCAAAAGAAAAATGTCCTGTGAGTGCAGTTCAAAAACTGTTGGGCTTTTATTCAACGTACTGGATTGGCTCAGTGTTATTACATTGAGCGCTGTATGCATTGTGAACTGTTCCAAATCGTCCAATGAGTACTCTCATCCTCATAAATCAATTGTGTGCACGATATATTAATTAGTTCTGTTGATTTACTAAATTGTGAGCACGATATATTCATTTGTTCCCTCGATTTACTAGAACCTGTGTACGATTTACTAATTTGTTCATTTTAAGTAAAACGTAACCAGTAGAGTCTTCCTATACTCAGTATGCAAAGTAGATGCTTCGCACTTAAAATGATTCAATGCAACTATGCAAGGCTTTTAAAAAAATATCTCTATAACTCATTCCCAGCTCAAAATAAAACCTAATTTAATGTGTATCTGGCCATAACATAACATTACATAGCAGCAACATGTTTATGAGAATGCAGACGCGGACAGGACGTAGGATACAACTAATTGATTATATTGTGCATACAATTTACTTAAAATGAGGGAACGAATTAGTAAACTGTGCACACGATCTAGTAAATCTAGGGAACGAATAAATATATTGTGTGCACAATTATTATTTTTCTTTCTTGCATGTTACGTGCAGGGCTTCATGGGAAACAATTCAGGACTTTCGAAGTTGCAATCGGATTTCCGGAAGACCTGTGTATCTCGTGCTTTACTGTTCCTAAAGATAAATGCTTTCTCATGTTTGAAAACAACAGACTGTACCACTGACACTGAACCCTACCCCAAACCGTGACATTTTGTATTTTTTTTTTTTACTTCTGTTTCACGGAAATCATTTGCGAACATTCCACATCGTAATTATACCGGGTGAGGTACTGAGCAAGTTTACATCTATCAAATAAGGCATACTGTAGACATATGGCCCTTTTCCACTGCGTAGGACGGCTCGGCTCGTTACGGCATGGAACGGCTCAGTTCGGCTCGGTTTGCGCTTTTACTGCAGTTTAGTACCGCTTTAGAGTGGGCGGGATTATTCACATTTTGTTATAGTTGCGCCGCCTCTACTGCCGTGACATCATCGTAAACGCGCCACAAACAAACACACAACAATGGAGCATTT
>JAUCMU010000053.1:6114149-6137444 GCA_032275025.1 Enteromius treurensis
ATCTCAGTGGGTTCCTTTTATACAGTGAGTGATAGCAAACACCTGTGGTGGAAAATCCCCACAGGTGTTCGGTGGAAAGCGGTCCGGGTAGGAACTTAAAACTCCGGGGAAGGTTCCCGCTGATGACGGTCGGACGGCGCCACAGAGGACCGCCTTTCAACACTGATAGTTGCGCAATTTTAGTACACGCTCTGATGGGTCTTATTTTACCGCTACCTTCACCGACCTATACGGGCGTATTAGTTGAAGGACAGGTTGGATTTTAAGCCAAACAGTTGACGGTAGCCATTCCACTTCCACAGTAATTATTATTATTATTTTTTGTACATACTTTGGAAGTCAGTGGCTTCCACCAACAAAGAACAACTTGAGGGTCAGTAAATTATGGCCATTTTTATTTGGGTGAACTAGTCCTTTTAACCTATCTCCCGCTAGGCACGTCCTGATTTTGCTGAGTTAGGTGTGTTCCTGGGTCAACATACTTTGTTGACCCTGGAACAACATTTTTTCCCACAATTTTAGTTTTAACCATATCTCTACACCTGAACCTAACCCTACCCAAGAGTAATGCCTAAAAGCAGAGGAAATGATAGATGACTGACACTGATGTACAAGCACCAAACACTGTAAGCCTAAACTTCACAAAAACTATAAGCTGGTTCTTCAAATCTGATTGGCTAATCACAATGTTGTTCCAGAGTAAACAAAGGTGTTGACCCAGGGACATGTCGAACTCAGCAAAATCAGGTTCTGCATATTGGTAGATAGTAAGGATAGTAATTGAGAACACTGAGTCCTAACTCAAGAAGTCTGAACTTCTTGAGTCTGCATGATTTATTTGAAAACTGACTGCGAGGTTTGAGAGTAACTAGAGTAACTAGTTTGTGAGGGGGAAAAAACATTATTACGCACAGTTAATAAACTCACATAAACATTAGTTCTCTCCAAATAAAATCTTCCAACATGTGTGCCTTGAATACATTCCAGCCTTGTAATACGGCAGAGATCTAACCAAATCAAAAGCCATTTCCAAGCAAAAGCAAATGATTAAATGGTCCAGCGTTCCCATGGGAAATGCTGGAAGCTCTGATATACCACTGCACTGAATGTGTCATACGCATCCACACCACCACTGGCGGCTGAAGATAAACCCAACCTATTTCCATAGTTATTACTCTTCTTTTTACTCCTCGCCAATATTGCCAAATCAAATTTAACACTCCCCTTAATTGCTCAGACCTATCAGGGTATTAAATGTTCAGTATTTTTAAACGTTCTATTATGTTTTATTCTTTGGGCTTGAAATATTTAAAAAGTCCCTTAAATCAAATTCCAATTACCAATCTAAAACATCCCATTGGGTGACATGGTTGTAATTATTTAGGGAAAAGTAACGGTGCTGAGCTCTCCAAGTTTCCAAAGCAATTATGAATTAATTATAACAAGATATCCTCATAAATTAGTAATGAATGTACGTGAACTACATCTCCTTTGTTGATGTTCCTTGCTCATATCAATTTCCAAGCTTTAATTATGGCAAATTATGGTCATATAATTGCACGTTTTTACTTAAAGGCATGACCTGCCGACGCCATTTGTGCTCAACAGAAAGGAAAGAAAAACCCTGGAGGTTTTAAAATGAGCCACCCTGCAATCCATGCTAACAATATAAAGAGCTGAATAGAAAAGGAATTACGTGTATAGCAGTATCCTTATTCTCTCTCTCCATTCGTAGGTGTCTTAGCTTGATGAAAGCTAGGCTAGACAGGAAAGTCTCTGATGTGTTGGAAAGAATACAAAGCAAGGTAATAAAACACTAGCATGAGAACAAAAAGGGAAGGAAAAACATCAATGATCCTTTACGAAATCGCTACAAAAATAAATTTCGATCTAAAGCCAAAGAGTCAAACTCTACATTTCTTTCCCAATCTATTACTCTGTAACAGCCAAATAACATTGTTTTTAGAAAGTAAAAACTTAACAGGAATTTCTACGCTGCCCAGAGACATAGTTGGGAGTCGGTTGTCAGCCAGTCCCAGGCGAAGAGCTAGATTTAGATGCTTAGCACATCCATTTTCAACATCTCGAATCATTCTTGGAACAAAACAGACAAAATTAAAAGAATCGGTTTCAAATAATCGCTTTTGGATTTATCTGTTCAACATGTTCAGAAGTACTCAATCGCTGAAAGAATTAACACCATGAGGTATACAAATAGTGTTAAACATTCATTCTCAGTGAACTATCTAATGAACAGCAGACAGAAATAGCAAAATAAACACATTTTGCATACACAAATTATCAACACAGAACCCATTTTATTTTTGTGGTGTGGTAAATCTAAAAACGCCACAATAATACAACATGTACATACCAAGTTGACAATGATTTGAAATATTGCATATATAAAACTCAGAAATTGTGACCTTTTTGAACTCATAGCAGGTGAAATATGGTAGGAAGACTTAATATTACCTGTTTATAAATAACTGACACTGCTGATACAAAAGAACTCATAAAAGAGGTATATTTTTACAGTTATCCTTAGGTTTGATCGTTTCTAATACAGCCTTTATGAAGTATTGACTTCATATGATCTGAGTACTTTAGGGGCTTTCAAATACATTTGATTTTTATTTATTTATTTTTTTCATTTCACATGTACCTTACAAGAAAATTTCAAATGGGTTAAATATTCATCCTCAAAGCTGGCATGCATTTATGTTGAACATTAATAATGGTGCTAAAATGTCAGACCCGACGCGTACCAGGCAGAAGAGGAACTCCTTGTTCCCTCTGCAGGTTTGATGGTAGTGTTTTACCATTTTTGCTGGATGCTGATACCAGCACCGTGGGCCGGTGGATGGAGGATGAAGGGAGTTTGACGGGGGTGGAGAGCTATTTATGAATGCGCAGGACATGCATCGGCTGTGCTCTCATTAAAACTCCTCTCACGGTGGAGGAGGAATACGGCCCACACCCTCTGCGAGGCTTTCCTCCACTGCAGTCTAGGCCAGAATTCACAAATGAAACACGACTGGAAGCACTGATCTGGGATCAGGCTGCCACTTATGCCTTATTCTGCGGATAAGCCAATAAAACAATAACAGAGGCGTCAAGCTATTAATATAACCTATGATTGCATAGACGACAACTTCTCCAAATCTTCAGTCATTCGTGTTGAGGACAGACGATGAAGAACGCCTCCATTTCCCAGATGGAAAAAACAGATTTGCCATTAAAACCAGGTGCAGGAATGTTTCTCTCCTTTTCAGTTATAGGAAATTAAAAAATCTTCAGCGACAGCTGGGTAATTAGGCCTGTAGATCTTGGATCTTGGCCACTCTCCTCCGCTCGCCACAAACCGAATCTCATAAATGAGATCGCCAGGTCAGAGCACCTGTTAGGCAGATTGAAAACTTTTCATTATCAAAGAAAACAGATTGGCAACATCTTTTCAACAGCAGAACACCGGCCCAGACCACAAACACATATGTGGCCACGAAAATGACCGTTTGAATCATACTGATATTATGATACAGTAATAGCCACGACTATGAATCTACAGTCTTGACGGTTTTTCTCCTTGGTAAATGGAGTCACACAGCTAGCATAAATAATTCCTTTGCAAACAACTATATGCTGTAAGCTAATTAATTAGCATTGTTTGCTAACAAGCTTTACTATTTACTATGCATACAGTACTTTGGGTTATTATTACACTTCGGTTCATCCGATTTTGAGATGTTGGGTGTTACAAAGCCATCACTTTTTTTTTAAATGATCTACAATCGTGTATTGATGTATGACACTCAACTCACACCGAGGTAACTTTCAAATTAAGCATCTTTCTGTCAGTCAATGTGGTTAAATCATATGAACGACTTCAAACTATCTCTGTGGGAAAACTTTCATCCTTACGCAAAGTTCCCAAATGTGTGTATTCCAATGCTATATCACAATCAGTTCATACATGTTTTACAAGGGGGCTAATTTGTATGAATTTGTGCGACCTCACTATAGGTGTAGATTAGGTGTACAGTAGGTCATTCATACAAGTTGATATGAATTGAAAAAAATTACGAGTAAGGTAACCACCTCGTAAAATATGAATGTATTGCTGTGAGATCGAGCCGGTGGATTCCTATTGCTTGATTTTTCCCACCGAAACATGCCAAACAATTTGAAATGTGGACACAGCTTTACACTGCATGAGGGACTGGAGAAATATCTCAAAACCTGAACATCACAACCAGCAAAAACAGCTTCCTAATGAGCAATGATGGTTTATTAATTGTTTTCCAGTGTAAATATCTACACATCCTTATGCAACCCTGAATTCCATGTTTATACATAAAACCAATTTCTCATATAGATGTTGTTTCTTCTCATATAGACATTTCAAACTTTTAAGTGGACAACCAGATGAAATCAGATGGAATCAAGCCCCTTGAACCACCCACAAATTCCAAAAATAAAAGTCACACATTAGCAATTTATAAGAGCTAAATATCACACACTGCAAAAACTGCTTCTTAATGAGTTTCCAGTTACAATATCTGCTTACACAATATTTAAACCAAGTTTTACAAATCTATCAAGCAATTCAATCCTTCACAAATAATTGTTGTTTCAATATTGCAACAAAAAACAAGTACTTGTTAAAAGTCTTAAGGTACTTCTGAGTATTTAGAATATTCTAAATGTATCCTCAGTATCATAAAAGTTTGCTTAAAACTGCTATTTTCACAACCCGTTTACAAGATTTACAACACTAGGAATAAGCCTGACGCACACTTGGCAGAGGAGGCAGTCAATTTATACCACAGTCCCACGACTTGGATCCCAAAACAAGTTTTCAAGACACCATCACAATGACCTTATAGAGGCTTGGCCACTTGCAGTTGGAAAGTAACATTTCATTACACAGAAATGCTCTAGATAGGAGGCAAAATCCCACTTAGCCTTTCATCACAGAAAAGCTCCCCTGGAATCCTAAACAGTCTCGCAAAAACGACGAAGCGCTTTCAGGGAACACCGATACACGGCTAAACTCAGCCTGCATCTTCCCGGCCCAGGTGCCCTCTAAGACGCTCAATCCCATTTGTGACGCCCACTCTTGTTTTCCTATTGCTGTGGCTTCCTGTGAATAGCAATGAGTAACACAAATAACTAGGACCCTCTGGCAACACAGAAGACACACAGACACATCAGAAGATCTTCCTCTCTTACTTCCTCTGCTACGTGTTAAATCTCCCTTCTAAGCTTTACACCTGTAGGGTCTATAGCAGGTAAACCCTTGCATTCAGACTCAACACATATATACTTTGACTGACGCTTTAAAGCCAAAGAGGCCTTATTGGAGGCTGTAAGCACAGAGCTAAGATAATCATCATTCATTAATAATGGCAATTACAATTTTTAAGGGAATTGTCAAGAATTATGATTTTCTAGTCTACTTGCTACTTAGAGTATTAAAAAAAAAGATTTAGTTTCATAGATTTAGTAACCTAGAAAACTTTGTTCCTTGAAACTTTTTTTTTTTTTTCAACTTGGAGTCAGAAGGGGGTGATTACATAAATACAAATAAATAAATGAATAACTGTGTGCTCTTACTTTTGGAAGCTGTGTATAGCCAATCAGCCTAGAGTTTACTAGACTGAGAAGGGACTGTGGGCGTCTGTGGGTGTGCGTCAGAGACTGATTCTGTCTTTCAAGTGTTATCCAGTGTGATCTCATCAATGAAAATGCTTGTTACTATCAGATTTAAAGGGTCTGACATTCTTTATATCAAAAAAGAAAATGGAAAAGAGCACATATATTGCTAGTCCTTTGCAAAAGCAAGCAAGCAGGCAGGCATGAAGAGGGCATGCCGTTAGAGACGCCGCTACTGCCTACCTGTGGACGTCTCTCATCTCTCTAGCAGAGAGATAAACTGCTGCGGGTCATCCACACTGTTCTACAGTCTATCAGGCGCTTCATTAGCCAAGCAATGAATAAAAGATCAGCGGCAAGAAGGAGGGACAGAAAGAAAAAAATAAATGAGAACGAGGATGGGAGAGCGCGAGGAAAAAGAGAAAATGAAAACGAAGGAAATCTAAAACAGCAGCGGACGAAATTACCTCCAACATGTCGATGATTGAAACCCAAAGCTCCCTACCTCATATTATCCTCCGTCTATAGCGGCGAATATGCTAGATTGGAATGTCCCTGTCACTCTTATTCCATTACTTTTGGCTCAATCAATAGTTTTCTATTAAATTAGGAAAAATCGCTGGGATGTGCTAGTGTTTCATTAACTTTCATCATTGTCGGTGGCTAAAGATTGCGTTGCTGGCACACAAAAAGAGGTGTGAAAACTGTCCATTTACAATTTTCCTAGTCCTTAAGAGACAGAGGTTTATTTTTATGTCTCCTAAAGAGGTAAGGGGGCTTTATCGTGCGCTGAAAGGAGAGAGGGATCAATATTTTATCATGGTCGATGACCACTTCAAGACCTCTTCGGATGTCAAGACAATGGCATTATGACAGATAACAGTTGCATTATGCAAAACCAACCTTGTCTTTCCAACTAACTGTGACAGATAAATAAATAAATAAAGCTAAAATAATAATGCTACAATAACAAATTAAAATAAAACAAAACATTACAATAAAATAAAACATAAAAACCTTGCAGCAACAGTTATATGACCTGGTTACCCAAAATATCTACAAACTTACATTAAATAGTCATGTGACCTTGAGATCTCTGGCTGTCGTTCTTACAACTGAACACATTCAGCTAAATTTAGGGAGCGATTCCCCATCAAACACGCAAGCAGAAGTGTTCTCGGCGTGGGGTCTGACAAAGCGCTGTGTAGCTTATTTGTAGAAGCAGCAGGAGGGGGGGTGGCATGCACATATTTTTGCACCACACTGTTTCGACGCAACAGCGGCCATCATTTTGCCTCAACTTCCTACTGTTATTTAGTGTCACGTATAGCCAGCAGCTACAGAAGTCTGGTGAATATACTGATAAACTTGCTCTTGTCACATGCCTTTGTTTAATACAATAAAAACATCAAATGATCATCATCAAATTGTGGCTACATCTCAGGCACTAAATGATTGATGTTTGACTACCATGATGTAGAGCTTTTCGTTTTATGGCCCAGAGTTTTATAATGCCTTACCTCAAAACATATTTAACAGTTCTAACCTTTTCATTTTCTTAAAACTCTTAAAACTTTTTTCTTTTTTTTATTCAGATTGATATAATTTTGTGAATTATTGGGTATTGTTTTATTTTATTTTATTTACAGATTGTTTTATTATACTTAAAGGCGCCCATTAATAAAATTAATTTTGTTTTATTATTATTATTATTATTATTATTATTATTATTATTATTACTATTATTATTATTATTATTATTATTAGTCCTGTATGTATTTTTACACGTTGATATTTATATTAAACTACTGCTAATAATAATAATTTAATAAATTCTGTTGTTATTATTATATTATAATATTACATTATTATTATTATTATTATTATTATTATTATTGTTGTTGTTATTGATGAAATAACAAATATTGATACTATTCCTAATGATTACTACTACTAATTTACATAGTATATATTATTATATATTATCATCTCAGTATTAAAACCTTTATCATTAATAGGAGTACTATTATATCTGTATGTATTTTTATAAAATTATACTACAACTACTACTACTACTAATACTAATAATGGCATTACATTACAATATTATATTGTTAATATTATTGATTATAATATAAAATTTTATGTATCAACGCTGCTGCTACTTTACTAATATTAATGTACTAATTTTATTACTTTACTGATGTTACAATAAGATTAATAATAATAATAATAATAGGAATAATAATTATAAGTATATTAATAACAATTATTATTATTGTTATTATTATTATGTTATTATATTAATATATTGGCAATCATTTTACCAATATTACTACTTTACTGATGTTACAATAATAATAATTATTATTATTATCTTACACTTGGTAAATATAATGTTATTATATTAAAATATTAGCAATAATTTTATTGTTTTATTTTATTATTTTATATATAATTTTATTGTTGTTTAACTACTACTAAGAAAATAATTTATTAGTCATTATAAATGATAATATATGTATTTATTATTAATGATACTCACTAATACTACAACTACTACTAAAAAAAATAAATAAATGTATTTTCTTTATCACCAATGTTTATAATCTTTTTCTTCATTTAAGATACAAATGCAACTATTAAAACTACCTTTAATTGTAAATTAGACCATGTATGTATGTAAGATCAGCAGCACGGAGGAAGGATATAAAAAATGTAGAACAAATGTATGCATTTATGTATGTATAAATGTATGTGGTTCTGCATGTCAAATACAAACACAGCTCCAGTCCTGTGACTTAATATGCGGATCCATACACCAAATCTCCTACTTCATAAACATGTCCACCTCTGGACAAATTCCATCAACCCCATATAACCAAAACGGCCCATTTCAATGTTACGGAAAGAATCTCGGATCAATAGCACACGGCCCCATTTCAATGACACGTCGGGATTATTTATGACTGAAGGCAGCCACCCAATACAACACGTGAAATGGAAAAAGCGAGCAAAGCCATTATTGGGAAGGTTTTCTGATTAACGTAGCACAGCGAGACCTTGACTGTGTCACACGTTCATATCTGCATCCACACCATGAGGGTCTTTGAGGTTGGTCTGCTTAATATTGATCTTTCTGCCATTATGGTTATCATAAAGAGGGCCTCCAGACACATTATGAACATCGAGGGTCACACAAATGAACGCTTTCCATAACTGTACTCTGGACAGTAGCGGGTCAGTCCATGCCAGCGTGCCCCAAGATCAGTCACGTGCTCCTTTAAAATCCATAATTTGCACATTAGCAAGAGCTTTGCATTCTTTCGGCTGTTTTAACGGCTTGTTAAAAGCCTGTGGGGTCTAAAATATTATTGAAAATGATAATGTACATGATGTGCTCATTCATGTGTGAGCTTATGTCACCAATATCATAGCGTAATGATGAACAAAAAGCTTTTTAAGCTCTCAAGGTCAAAGAGAAAGTCGCAAAAGAGATTGTAGACGTTCTAATACACGCTACAAAGGCAAACAACCATTGCTGAAAAACACAGACAAGTTTTCCTTTGATCCGACCCCTAAGGCTCTCATATTGCACCTGTGCTTCTGTAAATAAAACAGGGACTTTGCTTAGACTTCACAAGGTCTGTAACTAGCAAACAAGTGCAAAAGCTCTCCTTTTGTCTCTAAGCCAATAAGCCCGTCTTCCAAATAGTTTTCAACCAGAAGTAGTTTTGTTATGCATGAGGTCAGTTTGATTTTCTAGCAATTACGACAGAGCTAGCAATTACTAAACCTAGAGCAGAGACAGAGAGGAGCAGCGCCGATGTTATTGGATTGTATATGCTTTTTCAAAGTAGTTTAGCTTCTGGTTGTTAAATGAGATTCAGGTAATTACGATAACATAAATAGGATAGCTCATTTTTAAATCAATGGATGCTTTCCTTTAACCCTCCCTTGTGCTTTTCTTAATGTCCTTTAATGTTAAGTTGAGAATGACTGCACATCCTGTGTGTTTTGGGTCTCAGAGAGTCCGATTCTGTAGGCGCCACAAGTAAATAAATGGAAAACTATATTCATGTTCACGCTTTCCTCATAGTAAATGAAATAAATAAATGAATAGCGAATCTGGTGTGCTGTCAGGGGAGCGAACCCCGAACCCTAATGGTTTTAACCCTAGCGTGGGCAAGAGTTCGGTGCTCGGCTCGATCCCCGGCTCCCCCCCCCCCCACGATTCGATTGGTGCGGACTAACAAGGGAATGATTAGATGATGCGCTGCCAGCCGTGAGTAATTAATTCATCCAGCGTTCGTCTCGAAATTATGTTATTTGCTAAAACATTCACTTATAAATGAAACAAAAATGTATAAAAAATAAATAAATAAATCATCAATCTTTAAATGTAAGATATTACGCTTTCTATAAATAATTTAATTTTTCTGTTAAATTTAAGATTTTGGGGGATATTAAGGGATTTCACCCTTTTATAATTAAATTAAAAACACAAAATAGTTTATAGTTTATCATTATAATCTATGATTTTCTTTCAATTTAACAATTTAAGATATTTAGTGATATTAAGGGATTTAACCCTTTTAACATTTTAGACGTTAAACACAAAACTGTTAAGAGCATATATATATATATATAAGTACACACGCACACACAAAAGATATGCCACAACACAGATGTTCACGTGACCCAATAAATACTACTCTACAAGAAGCATTTCCATAGTGCCCCTATCTCTCCATGACCTTTCCCACACTCTGCATTCCAACCAGGGCAGGAGACAAAAAAATACTGATGCAAATGAGATCCTATGGCGTTTCCTTAGATACACCGCTCCGATAGCAACCCGCTTCACCTCTTTCAGCCTCTCCTAGCACAACATATGCCATGGATGATTTCACAGCTTCTAACATGGTTTCCAGCAGCCCCGGCCAGACAGACTGTGCTGATATTAGCTGGCCTTGCACATGAGCACACCTGCCAGCACAAAAGACGCCTTAGGAGTCACAGATCGTCAAGCAATACCCAACCAAAAAAACGGATCTACAAACGCTTAGTCAGTATTTCACCTAGTTCAATGGGAATGAACTCTCCCTTCCTGGTTCTTGCTCAAGAAAGAAAGTTTGATCGTCACATAAGGAGCGTAATTATAGATCCATTTGTGCCCTGAAGCTATTGTTTGATTACCTGAAAGCAGCAATCAAGCAGGCAGGCGAGCAAAGAAAATTGAAAAAAAAACAAAAATCCTTCTTACGCACAATGACGAGCACAACACATCAGTATACACCGTTTGAATTTCCATTAAAATGTTCTTCAATGAGCGACCTATTTTTTCATGCTTTTTCCATCTATCAGTAGGTACGTGACACCGCTGATGGCTTTTATAGGTGCTGATTTGCAGCGCCTGCTTTACTTTGAAAACGCTTTTTGAAAGCTCCGGTGTAATTGAGCTTCAGGGATCTTTCCAAAGTAGCGCCATTTGGATTCCAGGGAGTCGTTTTCAACTAGGCCTATATAAAACTGTTGATAATCCACTCTTTTTAATCACACATGAAATTAGGCTCTCAGGCGCCCGTCAGAGACCCTTGGGATGGCTGAATGGAGAATGAATGGTCAATCAACAATAGCAAGCGACTTGTTTGCTCGGAGAGAGGGTCCACTGTTGCACGTGATACAAAATGTTGAAATTGGTATATATTTCTTAGAATTAATTTTTTTAATAATAAATACATAAACACCTTTAATAAAAAAAAATTTTTTTATTTTTTAAGCAAAATTAAGGTTTATTTTATAATCTAAAATCAGATATTATACTAAAATCTGATACCAATATCAAGTTTTCAATATCAACACCTGTGTTAGTCGGCAGTAACAAACTGCACAATATTCTTATTGAATCTCTGACAAAAACAGCTTTTAGGGTGAATAATAAATAAAACATAATTATTTAAAATCCAATATTGGTACTCTTTCTAGAAGTCAGAACACTCGAGTTCTTTCATATTGACTTTACTGAGCATTTTTTGTTGGTTACATATAGAGTTAAATAAGAGGGATCTGATATGCTGTTCATATTCTGCCTATGCATTATGACATTCCATTAGCAAAATAAAAGAATAGTGCTGCTAATACAGAAATACCATTATCGAGAGTACAAAAAAAAGACAATTAGTGTAATGGATAGGCTTGATGAAAACAAATGAGCAACACTAAGAGTGCTCGATTACTCTGATGCACAACAAAAAGAAAAGACTACAACAAAGCTGGGGGGAAAAAATCATCATAGATTGTAAAACCTGCAAGCATTACAAACTCTACTTTAAGTTATTCTCACTCAAAAATGTTCAAAAACCGTAACCACTTGTGATATCAGCAAATACTATTTCACATTAGTTATATTATATAGCGGCTCAAAAATAAAGTTTAAAAATACATGGTAGATATTACAAATTTTGTTAGTCTTTTTCTCAAGAGCAACATTTATTTATTTATTTATTTTTTATTGATGGTTTAACCTGACACATTTCACAAACAGAGGTGTTAGCTTTTACGGAAAGTGTGCTTATTTAGCATTTCTTTTTAATGCAACTTGATTATTTAAAATGATGAAGTTTTCCCAACACTTTGGAGGGCCACTGTAAATCTAGAAAGCTGTAAAATTCTAAACAATAGATGCTTAATTACACACATTCATTTAGACGCTGCTAAATGAAAAAGCTTCTGCAATAAAGCTATGCTAGCACAACAGAAGTAATTAACTTCTGTTTAAGTTGCAGTCCCAGTAAAACTTTATTGTTTTGCATACTGTACAATTCAATTATTTCTGTTTTCATGTTCTCAGTAGTGAAAAAATCATGGTCGTAATACTACATATAAGTTACAGTTGTCCCACTTTTTGAAATTTCTTAGAAAGTCAGTCATGTTCTACTGTGTGTAGACAAATACTTCAAAACTTGGCTATATTGTAGCAACTAAATGTAAAGAAATTAATACTTTTAATTAGCAAGGATGTAGTAAATTGGTCAAAAATGACAGTAAAGGCATTTACATTGCTGCAGTCTTTTTGAAATTTCATCAAAGATTTCTAGAAAAAGAGTATCACAGAATATTAGAATGATTTCTGAAGTAACGACACTGAAGACTGGAGTAATGCAGAAAACAGAAATTCAGCAGGGCCATCACATTAATAAATTACATTTTAAATAATAAAAGTTACTTATTGCTTATTTTAGATTAAATAAGTACAGCCTTGGTAAGCATAAGAGACTTATTTGAGAAATAAACCATAAATCTTAGTGACCCTTCATATCACACTACTGTACATGGGGCAAGTTGTCACATTAGAAACTTGCATTTAAATAGCCGAGTTTATAATGGGCAATTTAATATCTCACAAGCCAGATTTAAACAATGAACAAATGCATTTAAGTGATCCTGACCTGATGTTTATGTACAAATGTTTCTGTTTTGAGTCGAAACCTAGTTAATTGGAAGTACCGCTAACCAGATGACAACTTCCCCATGTGACGACTTGCCCTGGTCTCCTCTAAATGGCCTTCAAGGTTTGCCTCTAATAGTAACATTGAAGCTAGTTGGCCTGAAGGAGAAGAATCACCATCGTTTGTAAATTGGTCAAGGTCGAGCGAATACAATATAAGTGGGTTGATGACTCGTCTGGGAATGCCAACTAAAAATGTAGACCTCTTTTTGAGGAAAACTCTCAATTCTGCTCCTGAAGTATCCCATATCACATTTTGGATGTCCACCTTTTTGATTTAAATCGTGAACTCATCAGTAGAGTCTCCAAGATTGGGTGTCCAATAAGAGAAACACTCAAAAATGGGCAGCAAAGGACTGGGATCGAGCCAAACACTGGCCAATTTACAGGAGCTGTCCAGCATCAGAAGGTGCTGAAATCTCTAGAGCTACTGAACAGAATGAAATCTTTAAAGCAAACAGCTAGCCAAAAGCAAATAAGCAAGAATGGACGTGTACACTTTAGAGAAAAGCTTTCTGATCAGTGCACTCTGGATTTCCAGTTTAGATGCTAGAAAAGGTTACCACTATCCCCTCTAGTGGCCTTAGATAGTGACTGGAGACAGGGCTGTAAAAATGTCTCCCTGTTGAGCTCATGCATCAGTTTGCATGCACTATTATGCAGTTTCCTTGATAGAATGCGATGGGAAAAAGCGAATCCGTCACAAAGCGCTTTAATGGCATCTCTTTGTAGGCAATTCCCAACAAAGAGTCAATCATGAATTGGGTTTTGGTTCACCAAAACATACTCTTTTGTTCTCACTGCTGCGGTGGCACTGACATTTTTCAACTAAAACACAATCTGCGTTGCTTTTTGCACATTTGTAGCTTAAATTATTGATATTATGTAATGAAAACAGCCACAGAGAGATAGTGTGTCCAGTAATAAACCACAAGACAGCCCATATGAGGAAAACTTCAAGAGAGAGAAAGAAGAATTGATGTCTTAATATGCCAAAACTAATAGCTTTTGCAATTCATGTCATTATTTGGTATCCAAAGCCAGTTGAAGACAGCAACATTAACGTTTCCTTTGCTCCAGGCGTTATTATTTAGTTGCTCAGATCAGCTGAGGGCCATTACGCAGCTCTCTTATTTATCCCAAAACCATCAGAGACCATCAAAAATACCATCATATAGCTATTACAACATTAATGTTTCAGTCTCTGTTTACCTATTCGACGTTAACCTTCTAATAGAAGCCAAACACTGGAACATCAGCCCATAAATGAAATGTAACTTCAAAATCTCCATGCACTTGTTAATATAGGCTGGTATGTAACTTCATGCAAAGCTTTTTTTTCTCCCTCTATCTCTCTCGCTCTCTTTAATAGCACAATGCACCTTTGACGAAGCTCACGAATGTGACAAAATTCCTTTTGGGATTCCTGTCTTGAATACAAAGCAGCTTCTATAAAGACTTCTCTCTGTGAAGCCTAAAAAACTGATGCATTTAAGCTCAGATGTCGCAATTAATAGTCCCCAATCAGGGTTTTTTTTTTTTTTTTTTTTTTTAACATTGATTATGTACTTTGTGTATTTAGAGTAATTTGTTTCTTTTTATTCACGATTTAATATCCATTAATTTGCAATCCAACAGTACAACTGACCTTTTCTATTCATTTAAGATCATTTTTAGCTACTGCTCATCATTAAAACCCTTCTAATCATCCCACACACCAACACAAAACCCGGAGTGAGTGGGAGGCTGAGAGTTGATCTCAATGCACACATGGACTCAACATGTGATGGACACTTGTGCGCTTGACTTACATGGTGGAGATGTTCTCAAACAGGTCCGGGAGGTTGTTAGTGGTATTCCCATCGCTCACGGTGTCCTGTAGTGCCAGGAGGGGAAAGAAATTCCCTTGGTAAGACTCATTGCAAAAGATGCTCGCGGTAGAACAACGGCAGGTCGGTGGGCAGTCCAGTATGGAGCTCATATAATCTTGGAAGATGCTGAGGAGAAACAGGATCCTCCACCAGCAAACGCGGGGTGGGATGGAGAATAAATCCATGTTTCCAGGTGCTTCCCTCAATGCTTTAGCTCCTCACTAATGTTCAGCGGCAACGGGTATCCGTACGGAGATGCGAGAGCGCGCGCGGATGCGTGGATGAGAGTGAAGGTATGTCAGATCAATGAGATCGCATTAATGTCCCCAAGAAAAGAGGGGGGGGGGGAATACTCCGTCAATGTAGAAAGGGCTCGAAAATCAGCGGTCCCAGGCTGTCCTCCTCTACGGGCTGCATGGTACAAGCTTCACCGTCTCCTCGGTGCTGTTTGTCGCGCAGTTCCAGGTTGTTGGAGCTCCGGCTTTAAGACTAGAGCGTCAAAGCGCAGTCTAGTGAGAGAGCGAGAGAGAGAGAGAGAGAAGGGGGGTCCATGCTCCGAGCATCAAGTCCCACCTACTGGGCAGATTAAAAACTGACGCACCTGCAGAACAGTAAAAGCGATCAGATCAGCACTGGAAAATAACACACTCCGCAACAGGCAAAAACACTGCTGCCAAGCAGTAAGTGCAATGTACCACAATTACGTAACAAATACGGATGCTGAAGATGAGGAAGGGAAGTTCTTAAGCTCTAGTCATTTTTGAAAAACAAAATAAAATTATTGTTATGAAATAAATATATATTGGGTAGGCTATGTGACCCTGGACCACAAAAGCAGTCATAAGTAGCAGGGGTATGAAGAAGAATATATTCTGTACATTTCCTACCTTACATGTTTAAGAAATATTTTTTTTTTTTATGAGTTGTTAAGAAGTTATTTTGGACAGCTTTAAAAGGCGATTTTGTTTTTTTACATTTTTCCGTTTTTAAAATCAGATTCCAGATTTTTCAAATTGTTGTAATCGAATCCAAATATTATCCTATCCATGCTACAATGGAGAATGTATTTATTCAGCTTTCAGGTAATGCATATGTACTGTATATATATATATAATTTTTTTTTTTTTTTTTTAATGGCTTCGTTGTTCAGGGTCACATATACTGTAGTCATAAATATAAATAAACACAACATCAGGTCTATTAATGTTCTTAATAATTATTAACTTTATTGCAAATTTGCTAACAAATATGTTACGTTCCTTAATAACTTTAACACATTTTAATTTATATAAGCTACCTATCTATCTATCTAGGCTAAATAAAAAAAGAATACAATAAACCATTGAGGAAAAGAAATACTTTTATTTTTTATTTTTAGCATCTCCAATAAATTCATTCATGAACAACTGATCTGTTAAGTTTTGTTAGCAAACATATAAAAGCTTATTATGAAGCTTAAAAAAACAAAAACAACAAAAAAAATGAAATAGTTAAATCTGATAACTTGGCAGCATGGTAAAATTGTCATTTTATAAGCACAAACTCCTCAGGCTATGGGAAAAACAGCCCTTTGGGGTCACAATCATGAACTCTTGTTCTTCTGCTGTGGAATCATCGGTTTACTCAACTGTAAGCTGATCTCTGATGCTCCTGCTCTTTGAACTCTGAGTGGTTCAGAGTCAAAATGTCCTTCCCAACCATGGCCTCACACAATTAATGTGTAACCACTTAGCCATCTGCACATTTAACACTATAGCAGCAAGTTTTGCTATTGCCCAAGCAGAAGATTTATTTGGAGTCCGAAAGCAATAACTATGAGAGCATCCGTTTTCTGTAGGCCACACTATGTATGTCAGCCTTGTGTCTACACTCCTATCCACACCTGGGCATTTCTAAATCTGTATGGTGTATTTGAAGATCTACCCAACAATGAAAAACCAACATGCAAGAGACTGCTAGACAGATTTGACAAAGTTCTTGTTGACATCTGTGGTTCTTGTCATTGGACTTTATTTGCCCTGAGGGTATCTGTGATTAACTGCATCTATATACTGTACAGTCTGCGGATAAAGATTCCTGCAAGGATTAAAGTTTATGTGACATTGGTCAGAGATTAAAACAAAAAGAGTATGCATTAAACTCGACATGAGTAGGCCTATGTACTGTAACATAACTTAAGAAATGTAAAAACTGTTCATAGATACTGCAAGCCTGTTGGTCAGCATATGATATTTGTGTGGGTTAACAAATAAATAAACCGGCTGATCAGGACCAGTTTATGATATAAATAATATTTTTTATATTATAATAATATGTTAACATTTTTGTTACAGGTATTATAGTCATTTTGGTGATATGTGATGGCATGTCATATATAAATATTAATACACCCACTTGTCTGAGCTATTACCGATAGCAGCACAGGTTATACAATGGAACACACAAAGAAAGAAAGAAAAATGCACTATATAAAGAACACAACATGTATAAATAGATACATTTATAAGTGTTTCAATGTACAATAACAAAGGGACTTTTTACACAACACAAGAACATTTACATTTTAAAGTAGAAGTATATGAGAATGACATTTTTAATTTCTCACAATAATCCACGACTTCAGTCTACCAGATATTGTGAAATCATATTTGGTCAAGATATATCAGAGATGCAGAGATATCAATGTTTAATTATGAATTTGCTTCTTTCAAACACACACATTTTCACTTCACAAGATGATAGTTGATGGACTGGTTTACAAGTATATTATTGCGATGGTTTTGTCAGCTGTCAGCTTTTTAAATTTCTCCAAAACTGTTCGGATGAAGAAACAAACTCATTTATATCTTGAATGCCCTGGGGGGGGTATAACATGCCTTTAAATTAAATGTAGAAATGTTATAATCCTTTTAATCAAAATATTATTTAAAATACTTGTGCAAAATTCTTTTATTTATGCAATTAGTAGAACAAACACACATCCTGCTTCAGTTTTCAGGTGAATGCGTTTTATCTGTTGAGAGCACAGTGGTCTGAAACACCAGAAAGAAAAGAACCCCTTTCACAATCTCATTTTTACAGCTCTCTCTGCCTTCCTTTCTCTGACATATTAGACATTTCTGGGTCTCCATAAACGTGACAATGGAACAAATTTCTCATTAAAATTATCATATAATGAGTAATGATGACTGGCACCAGTATCTATTGTTTTTGAAAGTGTCGTAATCCAAAAAAAAAAAAAGAAAAAGAAAAAAAATTTACTAGACAGGAAATGTTCGCACTGCAAAGAACAGAGAAGGAAATGTGTAACGGCGAAAAGGAATTTCTTTTTCAACAAACTGTATTGATTATATTTTAAGCATTGTTAATCGCTTAATTAAAATGTTGAATATGCTATTAGCATTAGTATTGACAGGACGTAAAACAGAAGTACTGGCATGGAGACAAAGATTCCATTTCAATTACATATTTTAATTTCAATAACACTCTAACATTGCAGGGCAAGGCTATTCAGCAAGCCCTGCTATTAACAGTTATCTCAAACTAACTTTGATGATTTAAAATAAATAAATAAATAAAATAAAAAACAAATATATATACACATATTAATCCTTATCCAAAAATAAAGGAACAGTTTACCCAAAATTTTAAATCAACACTCATTTTGACGACACCCATTCGTTATAGAAAACACATTGATGAGTAAGTAATGTAATACTAAATTTCTCCAAATCTGTTCTGATGAAGAACCAAACTCAGCTAGATCTTGGATGGCCTGAGGAGGAATAAATTGACAGATATGGTTTTATTTTATTATTATTAACAAGAAAAGCTACACGATTAAATAAATGTTTTGTTGTCTGTTCCACGGTATAACATAAAAAAATAATAAAATTACTTGCAAAGCCGTTAAATAATAATAAATAATGTTAAAACAACACCACTGATACAATATGTAACAGAGGTTCTCTATCCACCAAGGGATCCATAGCCTGAAGTGTTTCAGTGTGTAAGTATTACACAAATATAGTTTAATACAGAAAAATAATGCTATTAAAAATGAAAATGATGCAATATGACCCATTTTAATTTAGTAGGCCATTAACACAAATGGAGGAATAGTACTATGAAACAGTACTTCAGCTGCAAATAACCGCAGCTAAATGCAGGCACATCATGCCTCACTTTGTTTTCCCCACAAACGCCAGTGTGGTCACATGATAAATATTTGATGCTGAATCACTTAAAAGGCACAATGTGTAAGATTGTTGTAATAAAATATTCAAAAACCACTTGTGCAGTGTTATATATTTCATGCAGTTGTTCACTTTGAGTATCTCAAATGTTCTGTAAGATTTGTAAATTGAAAGAAATTCCAGATTTAAATAATTAACCGTCCCTGTTCATTGTCGCCAATCAATGACGCAATATCCATGCTATCCTCGATGAATACTACTGCAACACGCATGGATAAATGCGGAAATGGTAGTTTTTTGTTGTGCATTTCGTTATCATGGATTACGATTACACTTTCCACAATCCCAAGAAACTTAGCTGTACACAAACTAAGGCAAGAAGATATTGAAACAAATCAACGAGAACAAATATCGTTGTGGCGTTTACGAAATGGAGGGATCTTCGTGAAAACCTCAGACTGGACAGAGACTCCGTTCCCGCGCGTTTTTCAATAGACAAGTAAGCAAATGTATATTATTCATTGTGTAAGACATAGTCATGTACAGGTGGTTAGGTGAGCTTTTCATCCGTGAACATGATTTGTAAAAAGGACATCTCCCAGTGTTCTATGCTCCGTCACTGCGCCATAGAACGTCGCCTCTGTTATTGTTTTAAAAATGCGACCTCTAGTGTCGTAAACTTAAATATTGTGCCTTTAAGCTTCATCCTACACTAGCTTACCCCAAATGGGCCGCTTTCTAGTAGATGAGAAAAACATGTTAAAAGCCTAGGTTAAAACAGCAAGTACTGAAAGCAAGATTTTGTTTAATTCTAAAGCGCTTCCCCTTCCTGCAGAAATCAGCCTTATCTAATTTACACAGAAACATTACTCTTTAGAGACTGGAACATACAGAATCAATTTGATCTGCTTATTTCTAAACATAAGGGTATGTAAAGCGTAAAAGTATTCGGAGAAAATGCCAAATTAGGTTACCAAAGCAGTTTGTTCAGATCTAAACTTTATTTATGTACTCACTTTTATGCTGTATAGGCTTCTTCAGTTGGCTTAATGGTTCTTTGGAGATTAAAAAGGTTCTTGATGTTACATTATAGATTCCTCAGATCAGCACATTGAAATATCATTCATTAGCAGAGTAAATGCAGTTATTTTATTCCTTTAAAGCACCAGTACAAAGATGCAATGCATATTTGATTTAATGAATCAAAATGGATTTACTTTAATACACATTCTTTCTCTTACTGTACTATGCAACAACAACCATAATTATTATTATTACTTTTATTTACCAACGATGTATCAAAACTGAATAAAACAATGTCAGGCAATAGATTTAAAAAAACATTCAAACAATAATTTAAAAGGTAAGCTGTTTTCAAGACTTATAATAATACAAAAAAAAAAGTTTGTTAAGCACTAAATCAACATATAGGAATCACTTCTGAAGGTCAAGTAATACAGGAATAAATTACATAAATAAAAATATATTTAATTAAAAAAATAAACTTTTAAAATTAAATTTACTGCTGTTATTATATATGTGATCAAATAAATAAATATTAGAAAGTAAATAAGGCTTTTATTTGTAATTGACATTGACTTTACAAATTAAAAAATAAGTAATTAAAGTGTTTTTATACTACTGTGCTTATTTTTAACAGTTCTTTTAATAAATAAATAAATAAAAGTTCTCTCTTACTCCCTCCCTAACCTTTCCTCCCCATCATTTATACAAGCCTCACCATTTCCACCCACTAACTCTGTAACTCATACATACGACACAGCCAGGTGTCTGTTTCACATTGCTCCCCTCTGTCAAAGCACTGGCCTGCCCCATCTTTCCTCATCATGAGAGATACAGAGGAACAGAGCCACAGAGCCGTGGGGTTGAAGCCTGCTTGACAGAGCGGAGGAACAGAACCATCTGTCATTCTCACTTCCTACGTGTTTCCAATGCAGGACCCTGTACATGAACCATGTGTGCACATACAACATTTAACACTGCGAAACACAACAACAATGGGGTTGCAGTATGCATAAATGTGTCCTATGATTTTATTTTAGTTCATTTTTCCAAGATGCACTTGTGTGCTAAATGTTGGGCTAATGTACACACAGGTATGAAATATTACTTAACCTTTCTGAAATAAATACGCTATTTCTCTCAAGTCAGTTTATGTGGCATTCAATAAATTGCTTCCTTTTGTAAAAGGGCCAACATCAGGTTTTTTTTTGCCCCTCGGTGCTTTATATTGACAGGAAAAGTCATTTACTTACAAGCTCAAGCCTGAGAAGATTGTGATAAAAACCTTGACAGTATATTTTGCCAGACAGTCTCAACTATCTACCTTTTGAACCATAAATAAACTTGCTGTTGGAAAACCACTTGACCATTAGTGCTGCAAAACAAGTAATCACTATAAAATATTAAAATTAAGGGAAATGTTAGATTTATTTATATTCACATATAATATACACAATATATAGTCTTTAAACAAGCTTTCAATACAAATGTAATGTATCACGATGAATTATTTTGCCGCCCTATCATACAGCAAGTTGGCCATATTCTGTAAAAGTAGCTCTTGTGAGCCTAACACATTATTTAGTGTTGTTAATTATAAATTAAAATAAATTAAATTAACTTATTTAAAAAAAAAAATTGAAAGAAAGTATTCCTACACTGGACTTTGTGAGTAAGAATTTAAAAATAAATATAAAAAATAAAGGCTATGTAAGACTACATGGAGGAAGATGAGGAACTGAAATTAAGTCCACAAATAACCATTTACTTTCATGATAGAATTATTATATCTCGTTTTAAAGATAGTCCACAGGTCTTTTCATGAGGATGTAAATGATGAAAGTTTCTGTTTCTTTAAGGTTGAAGTCCATTGTTACCATATATCTTATGTTAAATCCTCACAAATACCTGTTCTTAGACAAAGCATTTCTCATTTAAGTGTAAAGAATAAACATGTTTCTTCTAACCGAAGCCATTCAATCCCAAAAAAGACCTTTCAACTTCCCACTCTTCCTCTCGAAAGTGGAAATAAAACGGTAGCGAGCAGTCAATTAATCGCAGAGGATTTGATCTGCTTAGCTGTCAGCTTCATTTGAACTCCACAAGCCAACGTAAACAAATGCGCTTGCGGCGGGAAAAAAATAAAACATAAGCCCTTCAAAATGCAAGGACCTTTTTTTAACTTGTCACAGCTGCTGATGGCGAAAACATAAACGCTAGTCTAGATGTCGGTCAGATCTCGAGTAGCTCGAAAACCCACTCAGTCACCTGCACATCATTTTTATTTTTTTTGCAGACGCACCTGCATCTTCATGGAGGGCGAAATAATGGCTAGACTCATATTTGTCGATTCTTTTCCTTCCTTAATTGCCTCTTCTCAAGGTTTCGCTTTCTCATTCTACATATCAGAAACGTCTTTTCTCCCTCTCATCACTCACATCTGTTTGAAGTTTTTGAGCTACTGTCCTCTCATTTCTGCTGTAGATAACGTCTCTCTTCAGTATGAAGTGCATTCAACATCTTAATTTCCATTCGAATTGGGAAAACAATTAGCCATTACATGTTATCTTATTTACACTGATGTTTAACTTCCTATCGGTAAATACTGCTTTCCCCTTCTACCTGATTTCACGAATAAAATATAAATACTAGTATGCCAAACAAAAACAAATACTTGTGTTGTGTTATATAGCTACGCGAAAACTGTGTATGCATACCAAAGTCAACCCTCACGGCAATGAGGTGGCTAATTCGTATGAACCTAACCCCGCCCCTAAATATACCCGACAAATTAGACAAATCGTACAACCTCACGCGTTAATTAGCACGATTTTGCCACCTCGTACGAATACGTAGGAATTGGTTGTGAGCTTGTGTCGCCATTCAGTCCATTTTTCATTTTTATTTGGCATAGCCTACTATTTATTAGGTAAGATTATTGTAATGCTTTATTGGGTGGTTGCTCTGCACGCTTGATAAATAGACTACAGCTGGTTCAAAATGCAGCAGCTAGGGTCCTTACTAGAACCAGGAAGTATGA
>JAUCMU010000053.1:6187433-6206650 GCA_032275025.1 Enteromius treurensis
AACAGCTGGATGTTGGGTTGAAATGCCTAACGTTACCTGAATGCCGCGGGTGATAGTTTGTAATGTGTGTGTTTCTGTTTCTTGCCTGTTTGGGGGTGGGAGGAGCAGACGCAGGTTCCCTGATCGGTCGTTTGCGCTGCCTTGTTGAGTGTAGCACTGAAAACATTATATTTTACACAGTTTATTCTCTTTTTTTTTTCTGAATCGTTCGGTTCGTTTGCGTACCGAACCGAAAGCCTCCTCGTATAGAACAGTTCGATTCAATAAGAAGTATCGTTACACCCCTAATATATATATATATATATATATGTGTGTATGTAAGTGCTTATGACAGTTACATATTTTGTTTTATTTGGGCTGCAAAAACCTACTTTAAGTTTCTGAATCGGTGTGAGACAACTCAACTGTAAAATCCTATTTTGACAGTTCTAAGAGAAAACTTAACATTTAGCAGCCCTAGCCACCTAACTTTGTATCTGTATTTGAGTCTGTGTGTGCGTACGTGCTTTAAACCTGAAGGTGTATTAACTGAAAATGCCACGGCTGATGCGAGTCCCCTGAGTCTTTGTGAATTGCGAATGAGAGTGAAGTGGAGGGTGACCCTGCCCTGACCACACACTGACACCGAGTCAATTAGTAGAGTGAAGTTTGTCTGCAGTCTATGGACACCCACAAACACACACACGTTTGGCTCCCAGCTCGCCTGACCTGGTGCCACATCACACACCACTTCTGACTAAAAGATAATGGGTCACAGAGGAAAACAAACACACCTTGTGTCTTCACCTTCTCTTTGAGAACTAAAATAGAGCACTAGGATGCCCGCATTTTATAAGAGTCTTTTGTTAGTGATTTAACATTCTCTGCACTAGAAATATATTTCCAGTTAACCAACAAGTTATAGACAGTGGAGAATTGAGGCATGCTGCAGGTCAGACTCAAACTTGCAACACCTGCATGAGCACCAAAGCTCAACATAGAGCTTTCATTTTTAGAACTTGTATTTCATATACAAGCAAGAAATACAGTGGTATACACACGGTTTACTAAATACAACCAAGACATAAACAATTTATCTCCCAACAAGATCCTGGTGCTCAAACACGTAACACCAGTCAGTGTCACATAGTCATCCGAGTTCAAGAAAGACGACTTGTCAATATCCTCAAGTTTGTGTAACTCCAAAAGAGTCACACGCAACAGCTCAAGTGTTTATTTATTCAGGCAATGAGTCAAAGACAAACACGGCAATCCGCCGAGTGCCGTCTCTGACACGTGTGATAACTCATCAAAGTCTGAGACGGAAAGGAAAGAAAGGAAGAGAGAGAAAAGACAGGAAGAATCTCCTCAGAATTCCCCGTCCTGACAAGCAGTCAAGCATTCAGTTGTCAAAGTCAAAGGAAGAGCTTGCTAATCATGTGTGATGCCTCATAATGTGTGTGTTTTCAAAGCGATGCAGCGCTGCCGATTCTGACAAACGGGGGAGGGGGGGTCTAATTCTGTTGTTCTTTTTATCTGGTCTTCATTGCCCTAAGACTCACATCACTCTGTGACGGCGTCTTTATCTGTTGTTACCGGCGCTCTTTTCTTTCTCTCTCATCTACCCCTCCACCCTGAAGCATATGCTCTGAGCGCTGTCTTCTAATAGAGGGATTTTTGCTCTCTTTTCTATCAATTTCTAGCTTTCCTGTTGCTCTCTCAAACTCGAGAATATACACACTCTCATAAAACAGCCATATGTACTTCATATAGTCTGCCAAGCTCCAAAAAAGAAAAAAACTCAATAAAATGTAGCACAAAGCAAACTACAGTCCGGTAGAAGTGGAGGAAATTGTTTAACACTTTTTTATATAAAAAAAGATAAAGTATGTGCTTTCCGTACGTAATAAAATGTCATTTTGTTGCAAAAACAAAGAAATGTTCATCAAAAATCATATCACATTGATTACTATTTTTATTTTGCTGTTGTAAGACCTTTGGATTAATAGAAATCATTTGGCGAAGTGATATGGTCTTGTGATGTGGTCAAGAGTTGCCTGAAACCACCTTCTCTGTGAGTTTCCCTGAAAATAATTGCACACCTTAGAACGTTCATCAGATTCAAGCATTCAAGCTTTAAAAAATCTGCTTAAATGTAGTCCCCCTAAAGCCATGATTGTTTTTCATCTGTACAGATTTTAAGAAATTTAGCATTACATTAGCAACTCATGGATCCTCTGCAGTGAAAGGGTGCCTTCAGAATTAGAGTCCAAGCAGCTGGTAAAAGCACCACATTAATGCACATGTAATCCACACGACTCCAGTCCATCACTTGACATCATTGGTTTATCCAGTAAAAAAGTTGACCATCTGACTTAGGAGAGAAATATGCACAGATCAAGCACTGTTTAAAAGCTAAAACAGCATAAACTGTTCTAAACAAATATGTGGGTGGATTTTGATGTAATAGGACAACAGGGGATGGGCTTTTTCACTAGAGGAAGTAATGTTATGGATATTATGAACTCATATTTTTGCTAGAAGTTGAAATACCTTAATTATGGATTTGCTTACTAGAGATATGCAGTTACTAACCCTTATGGTGTTTCAAACCTGTATGACCTTTTAAACCTGTATGTTCTTCTATTTAATTCTTATATTAAGTTCCACAAAAATAAACAACAAGCAAGATTCGTCAAAGGTTAATGTGTTTTACTGATCATATGAACGTCGGTAAATCAAATTACTGTATTCACTCAAAAGCGTTGGATAACCAATTCTGTATAAACGCTGCATTACTGTACTGACATATAGATGTATCAAACAGGTCATAGAGTTTCACATTCTGCCTCCTGGCACTTTCTGTAATCACAGAGGAAGAAGAGAATGGAAGATGACGTGATAGTTTGCTTTGCTTACCAGCACAGAGCGCTAGCCCTCATGGCCGTATCTTCAGCTTCAGCACACTCATCTCACTGCAGAGCGGATAGCTTTACTGGTGCTTTCCATCAGTGTGTGTGGCAAGTAAGCTTGTTTTAGTGGAGCCGTGGGTTTCTGCTGGGTGGAAGACGGCAGTTACAGAAGAGAGATGAATGGAAATAGAGGCATATCTTGGTTTTCTTTTTCTCATCCTCTCATTTTGTCTTTCTTCTCTTTTTTAAAGGAATAGTTTAACCCCAAAATTTTAATTATGTCATTATTTACTCATCCTCATGTTGTTCCCAATACTGTATGTGCAACCTTCATTCATCTTCGGAACACAAATTAAGGGGATAGTTCACCCAAAAATGAAAATTATCCTGTCTTTTACTCACCTTCGAACCATCCTAGGTGTCTGTGACTTTCTTCTTTCAAACGAATCCAATCGGAGTAATAGTAAAAATTGTCCAGATGCCTCCAAGCTAGGGCTGTAACGATTCGCGATATGAAACCGAAATCGTGACACTAACGGTGTGATGAGGGAGAATCGCGACACACCACGTGACTACCTTTCCAATCATGTGACGCCTGCCTGCAAAAGTTGAGCTAGTTGAAGAAGAGCGTGAGGAAACACAGAGATTGCGGACCCTTCCTCCTCATTTAAGTCAGCAGTATGGCAACATTTCGTCTACCCGGTGGAGATAAAGGATGTGTAGTCGCCAAGACCCATACAATTTGCCATAAGTGCTTCAAGAAGCTTTCCCAAGCGACTAGAGAGAGATTGACGTTCACGTCACGTAGTTTCAATGGAAACAACGTTTCCTTACTTAAGCAAAGGAAGCCCAATCTCCTCTTGGCTAACAGTATATCGAAATCCTCCTACATTTTTCTTTACAAATCCTCGGTTTGCGCTTCTAATTCATGACTGTCATTTTGTTTTGTTTTGTCACGCAACACTCTTGCTGCGTCCGAAATCGCTTACTTCCCTACTATATAGTACGCGAAAAACAGTATGGGAGGCGAGTAGTATGTCCGAATTCATAGGATTCAAAATTCAGTAGGCGAGAAGTACCTGGATGACCTACTGCTACCACCTGAATTCTATAGTACGCTTACCTTGGACACTTTCCTATCCCATGAGGCTCCGGGAGAGGAGGCGTCATATTCAAAAAATTTCGGAAAGTTGAGACGCGGCTCATTTCAAGTGTAAGTACCTCAGGAAAAAACATTGTTTATTGCGATTATATAACATTTGTTTAACACAATTTAAATAAATGGATGACTTATTGAAAGTTTCAATTTTCACGCTGTCGTGACGACTCATGACACGTGACAACATCAATATGGCGGATGTAGTACGTCCGAATTCCATTCATGCTACCCCCATTCATACTGTATACTACGGTCAGGTAGTACGTTCACATTTAAATGTAGTACCTACTTAAAGCAGCATGCGATTTCGGACCCGGCAAATGTGTCTTACGTCATCCGCCTGGACTGCTTCCGTTTCCACAGTCAGCAGAAGTGAGAGAAAAGTGTACATATACATACACATCACTTTAGTTATTAAAAATGGTGTCAGTGCAAAACCCTGTCAAATAATAATCAAAGACATGATTAAAAAAGTGACCACACTACTTTTCTATAAAAAAAATATGAATTAATTTATTTCTGGAACACAATGTCAAAGTATTTTCATTTTAAAAGGTTTCATATTCATCAAGATGACCTAGTCTTGTCTTAAGGACAAAGCGAAACTCAATTCAAATGACTTTACCTCAATAAACAATTGCACTGCATCTGCCCTTGAAGCTAATCTGGTTGTCGGTGGAAAGTGTGTTTTGGCTGCATGGCAGGGGGTTCCTCACAGGGGTTCTGAATGAAATTGGGAAGTTATCCAGAGCTTTGTTTTCCACAATTTTGGCGGATAAACAAATGTAATGTAATTGCTGTTTTCTCTCTCGCCTAAAACACATACACACAGAGGTTCTCTCCCAGTCTTTCCGCATCCTTCAATCATCTGTATTTGTGCTGACTGTACTGCATCAACATGCATCCCTCTTCGATCATAATATTAATACTGCACATTAATCCAGAAGTTAAAAGGATCCTGGGAGGATTGAAGATCTCATTTTAGACAAAGCCAAGTCCTGAAGCCTTATACAATTCAGTTCTGACAGAGAACGGGAATAAAATATAAATTATGCACAATGAAAGAAGTTCATAAAAAAAAGGAAATATATAACAGCTTTATGCAACAAATTTTGTTTAATATTTTTGAGGACAATGTATTACACTACCATTTAAAATGTTGGGGCAAGAAAGATAAAAAAAAAAAAAAGATCAATAGATTTATATTTCAAATGCTGTTCTTTGGACGGTTCTAATAAGAAAAAACAGGTTGCCATTTCCAGAACCACATGAACAAATGCTTTTATATAATATATATTACCATAAATAAACAAATTAATTAATTAAAAAGTAAGATTTTACAATATTGTATGTGTGTGTGTACTCTCTCTCTCTCTCTTTCTCTCTCTCTCTCTCTATATATATATATATATATATATATGTATATATGTATATACATACATTGTCTTCATGTTCTTCAGACTCAGATGCAAAGACTCGTTCTCAGGCCGCCTTTTCTTAACATCAAACCAGGAGCCCCTAGCTCAGTGCTGAATAATAAATTAGGCTGTCAGGCAACCCACTGTTTATGAGCTTGGGGGGTCATTTAAATTTAATTTGAAATGGGATTTCTCTTTAGGGTCTGTCTGCTCAGCAGAACAGCACCAAAATAAAAGAAAAAACACACTGCAACCCCTCAACCTACAGGTCTGGATGCTCCGGAACAAGGGAGGGGGAACATACCAAATTGTACAGGGAAGAAATAAGCGAGCTGTGTCACAGTGACCGGGCTAAGGCAGTGTGAGTATAGTTCAGTATTCAATCTGAAAATAATGGGAAGTGAGGAAGATAAAACATGTTTGCAGCTGCACTCTGGAGAAGGTTGTGATCAGTTTTGAATCAGGTCCAACATAACCAATTTCTTCACAAAGCAAGTGAGAAAAAGTGGACAGTCATATAGTATGGTTTATAATTTGATACTGTAATTTATAGTAGATCATTTTGGGGAATTTTATATCAAAATTTGACATACAAAGTGAAAAAATGCAAACATTGAAATAAATGTTACAACACTTTCCAGTCTCCCTTATGAATAAAACCATTCTTGCCTTTGGAGCAGATTAATACATCACTTGTAATGTTGAGGACGATAGATCTCGCATGTAAAACCTCATTATTGAAATGTCTCGCACTTACAAATTGGAATCAAGCTGGACACAAAATGTCTTCAAACAGCTGAAAATTGTATGCAAATTATCCTGAAATATGGCTTGTTCACATCAGGGGTGGTGGGGGGAGGGGGTGATTTTTGCTAAAAATTGGACATAAAATGAAATAAAAATGAAAAAAGATATGTCTTATAGCTTCCAGGTCTTGTGTAACGTTAAAGTAATCTTAAAATTTAATGTGTATATATTATTGTTAATATATGCACATAAAGTTATGGTATTTACAAACCAAAAGCATTAAACACTTACCCAAAATGACACTAAAAATCTTTAGGAAAAAACTTTAGCTAAAAAATGCATTCAGCTCACAATATCCAAGATGTTTGTTTCTTCCGAATATATTTAGAGACCAGTGCGCTCACCATACACCAGCTACAGGTCGAGAGGAGAGAGAGATACAGCCAATCAATGGATGGGGATTATTGGGAGGCCATGATAGATGAGGGCCAGTGGGAATTTGGCCAGGACACCGGGGTTACACCCCTACTCACACATCCCCCTCACTTTTAGAAACAGCTGCTTCTGTCCCCCGCACTGTTTTTGACCTAGCGCCAATATTTCCGCCCGTATTCTCTGATTTGTTAATTAGATTTGAGTGAACTAACGTTTAGCCAATCACAGCACGAATCTCATAGCCGTCTGCCATGAGCTTCAAATCTTGTTGCTCTTGTGAATTTTCGTTCGTTCACCCACTTAGCTGTCTGGGGTAAAATGCACTCTAGAAAAAAGCAGAGGACTATTACATCCTTTTTTCAAACACACAATGTGAGGATGTGTTACAGAATGTTGCGATGACACGAAACACACGTTACCGTGTTATGATTTAACGTCGAAAGACAACAGAACCTGTTCTGTGTACATCCTCCTGTAGCGTTGAATTCATTGTGTGTTCAATGCTTTCGTGCTGTAAAATGCTCATTGTTCATCTATTTAGAATTTCTTATACTGTATGAACACCCTTGGGTCACATCACCACACTGTCCCCTCCACTTTAAAGTCGGCTGCCACACCCCTGCCCCTACTCTTTACGATGAGTGTCAGGGGATTTTTAATGACCACAGAGAGTCAGGACCTCGGTTTAACATCTCATCCGAAAGGCGGTGCTCTTTTGTCAATAGAGTATCCCCATCACTATACTGGAGCATTAGGACCTTTTATTGGGACTTGTGGATTGTCACTCTGACGATACCCAATCACTGCTGAGGATCCTTTGATGAGCAAGTCATGTAATGCTAGACATACGCCTAGCTAGTTATACTTAAAACATGGCACTTTGCTGAGCACAAATGATCAGCCAAAGAAAATCTCTTGAGCAGAGGTTAAAACAGGACAACATTTCAGCATCATAACAGCTCAAAATCTCCCTTTCAGACCAAATCCCTCCTACATATTCTGCATGTAGCATGTCCTCCTACATGTCAAGCAGTGACAAGAGCAAAAAAGGTATCGCAAACTCTGGGGATGTTAGAACCGTCTGTCTGTAATCTGCAAAGATGAATCATGACAACAATGACAACTAAGAATCAGAATAACTAAATAGCTTCTCGTGCTTTGAGGGGAAATAACTATGTTTGGAAAACCATAAATGTAAGAAACCTCCTTTAACTGGTTTCCAAAAATCTGGAAAACAAAAACGTTGCTTTTCGAAGACCTCAAAAGGTTGCAGCTCAGAAGCCCTGCCAGCAAATCCGCCTGGAGATTTCTTGCATGTCAAATGATTGTGATGCATTTCAATAAGCACAGTGGGAAGCTTCCTTTTCATCATCCTGCCGGTGTGCACTGATTTCCCCCCTCCGAATGCTGCATTTCTGCTGTGTTGTTGTAACATTCTGTTCCTGTTCAGTCTTGTCTCCCCCCGTTGTCTGTGTCATTTTGGTTTCTCCCTCATTTAGTTCAGTGTCATCACCTGTTTTGTACACCTGTCTGCACTTTAGTTCCTGAGTTTGTTGTCTTTAAATACCGCTCTGTCTTTTGGTTCTTTATGTCGTGTTAATGTCTCTTGTGCTCCACATTGTGCTGTTTGTTTTGCTGCCTCGTCAGCCTTTGTTTTTGTTAAATTAAAGTTCTGCCTTTATGAAAATCTCGTCTCCTCTGCTCCCTGCCCGCGCTGAGAGGTGCACGCTCACACACCGCACTGAGTACGAACGTGACAGTTGTTCTGTGTTCTTAGTAATCATTTATCTATGCAAAGCATTTGTGCTATGAATCTGAATACAATAAAGTTTATTGAAGTAGTCAGCATGTCCAGAGGGCTAGGAGTTTGCATAATTTATAAAATTTCCCCGCTAAACTTTGTTTGTCCAAAATATTACAAATATATGTCTGATATATATATATAAATATACACACACACGTTAGGGATGCACTGGGCCCAATACTGAGCTCCTGTACTCATACTCCTTAAAATGCCCCGATACCAAATGCTGATACACATCATGTGACAGTATCGTATTTAGACAAAGAAATACGGACAACAGAACAACAGACAGCAGAATTAAGTTATTAGAGATTAAGGATGTAAAAACATTCAGAATTAAAGGATCATCTTCAGAACACAAATTATTGTATTTCTCATGATATCAGAGAGGCATCTGATCCTGCATAGACAGCAGTAACTGAAATGATCCAGGTCCAGAAACATAGGTAAAACAGTCCATGTGACATCAGTGGCTCAACTTCACTTTTGTGATGGTAGTAGAACACTTTTTTTTTGTGCAAAGAAAACAAAAATAACATAATTTACTCTATCCATTCTTCTTCCGTGACATATGTCGTCCGTCATTTTAGAAAATATCACAACACACCGGACTGGACCTGGATCATTGCCAGTTGTGTTGCTGTCTGGGAAGCATCAGATGGCCCTCTGATATCATCAAAAAAAAAATCTTCATTTTTGTTTAGAAGATGAACAAAGGTCTTATGGGTTTGGAACGACATGAGGGTGAGTAATTAATGACAGAATTTTCATTTTTGGGTGAACTAACCCTTTAATGCATAGCTGATAGCAAAAAGCACAATGGACACAGTTGTTATACTGTTTTCTGAGAAAAATGTTGGTTGATTGTAATCCATTACCTTTCTACCAAAAAAATATTATTATCGGTAATCGGCATCGGCAAGTACCAAAAATAAAAGTACTGTTATCGGATAATAGAAATGTGGTATTGGTACACCCTTAATATATATATATATATATATATATATATATAAATAGATAGATAGAAAACAAACAGATGTCCATGTTGTCCTCTCGCATAAAAGTCCACCAAAATACTTGTTTAGAATGGTTTTTGGTCTGCTGTTGCTTGTAAAAGGTGCTTAATCTATGCATATTTCTCTACAGACTTAGACCAGATGACTTTTTCATTGAAGAAGACAGGATTGTGGACAAAGGACCAGCAAAAAGATGGAAGATTTAAATACTTAATAGATTTGTTTCTTGCAAGCACACAGCTTTTTGCTTTACAAGATGTTAATTGACGGAATGCAGTGGTGTGGATTACTAGTAAATTATTAAATTTGGACTCTCTTATTCTGGCGGCAACCATTCACTGCAGAGGATCTACTGCTGAGCAAGCAATGTTTCTCCAAATCAGAAACAAACTCATTAACACCTTGAATGTGGCCTAAGCGTCAGTACATTTAATTTTTTTTTGTATGAAAATTGATTTCGTACATGTTAGAGTATATATGATTTGTAATCCGTGAGAGAAGAAAAGAAACACGGTCAGATGGTCTGTCAGGGCTGAAAGCGACAGTTCTGTCCTGCAGGCCGTGGACCTCTGAGCCACAGTTTGAAATTACCAGCAGAGAAATGCCTGCAGGACTCAACCCCTGGCCTATGGTCACCTCTGTGGCCTGCGCAGATGTCATTTTCAAAGAGAAGCCTTTGTCCAAGTGCACACTGACATGTGTGCCACAGAGTTAAAGATGTCGAACAAAACATGAGACATCTGTCAACAGTCAAAGTATCGAGGGGCCATCCCGTTCAGAAATGTGTTGGGTGGTTGAGTGAACCTTAAAGCCCGCTTTACATGCAAATAAAAACGGAGGGAATACATGAAGTGGTAAAGCAATTGTTAAGCCTATAAAGTGCATTCATAGAAACACAGTTGTTGTTTTCTCCAACTGAGGCATACATTATTCCTAGCATTTGGAAGTCAATTTGAAAGGGCTAATTATCTATTGTACCAGCAGAGGGCAACAACATTACTATCATCTGGAGAAGCATATGGAAACTACTTACTACTAGAAAAGAAGTAAACTGTGCTTTAGCATCTACAGACTTTAATATTCTGCCAAGTCTGCCTTTCAAAGCGAAATGCACCAATGTAATAACACTTTAAAAATACAGCAGGAGAGTCGTTATTTAATGGCCACTTTAATTAAGCATTATAAAAAATTACTGTTACTTACCGACTGGAATTCATAAATCAGAGAAGGCAGAAGTATCTCTGTGTGAAAGCAACACCTGACTGTGAAAGGGATTTAAAACGCCGAGACTAATTGACTGAGGTCAGAGGTTGGGATATTAACGCTTTTTACGGATTAAGCAATTGACTTTTAAACAGAGTGTTTTTATACAACATTAACAACCATGTGAATGAGTCTGGGTCAGCTGCTATGAAGATCTCGATTTTAAGATGCCTCCTGGAAATGTCAACACAGTGAAGGACAGCCTTATTTCAGGACAATCGAATTTCTTTGACTGTACCGCTCTGAGTAATAACGGAAGAAAAATACCTCCTCTCACATAAAAAAAAAAACCCACCCGCATTAATATCAAAGACCCGCCACAGAGAGATGTGAAATCGCTGCGGCTTTGCAGAGGAACGGTGACAAAAACTCAGTGGGGTAGATATTTAATTCCATCTCAAACCTTAGAAGTGAGAACCATCTTTCTGTTAATACGTAGAGCGTGGAAATTTTTGTCAAACTTTGTTCAAATTCTCATTTTCTCATTTCCTCCCCATCAAACCGACTGTTGGCTTTATTTGTTTGTCAGCTAACACATGCTCTTGACGTTCCAGCGGAATATAGATTGGCTGCCGGCGTTAGAGCGCAGGTACAGGCATGTGTGGTGCTTGACTGATAGCATCTATAACCACTGGCAACACATAGACTCAATTCACACCAAGAGATGGCATGACAGCAGGCTGCAGGCAAGTTATTTCTTGAGGATGAGGAGAGCGAGCCTGTGGCGCAGTAGCCAGCCGCGTCCTTAGAGACTGGATGCTCCAACCCTGAGGTCTACTGGAGATATCATGCGGTGTCCATCTCATACCCAAGTCCCCTCTAAATCCACCTTGTGCATCTCAAAATAACAGTCATATTGTTCAGAGAAGTACATTTAGTTTTGCTTGCTAAAATAAGCTAAATCATTTTTTACTGCCTGTTGTTCCTTTTAATTAACCAGTTTAATCATAGTTTTTTTCCCAGACATGAAAATATCCAATTGTGATTAAATGGGTTAACCATATGAAAATCAGTTTTACTTCAAATAAAAACAAAACATTATGATGTATGCTGTTAAAACATGGTAGGCACAAATAAACCACGGTTTTGTTAAACTCTAAAACTGTGGTTAACTGGTCATTTTCACTGTAAGATACCTTACAGTGAAAATTACTCCACTACAACTAAGAGACATGCCAGTGAAAAAACTGTAATGTTGTGGAGAAACTGGAGAAAACAGGCAGAGGCAAAGATCTATGTGCCGATATTTCATGAAAGAGCTAGAACAAGCAATAAGCCAAAAACCACTGGGAACAAAGAAAACCAACACAGTCAAACCAACACAGTCTCACGACCAATTCGTACATATTCATACGTGGTGCCAAATTTGTGCCAATTCCTACTAATTCATATGACTTTACTCTAAATTTGTCTAAAACCACGTGATGGGTAGGTTTAGGGGCGGGGTTCAGTTTAGGTCATTCGTACAAATTCATACGAATTAGCCACCTCATAAAATATGTACGAATCGCCGTGAGATCAGGTTGGGCAAACAGACAACCATTGCATTAACCTGTTGAGCAGTACGGTCCCAAATATGGGATTTTTCTTTCCGTGCCCCTGGGAGTACGGTCCCACATATGGGATTTAGAACGTTCGTTGACGTCGCATAACAGCCAAATTTAAACTGGGCTTTCGCGCGTTGGCTGGCGCTGAGGCAGAGAGAGACGTGCACTGTACCTGTCATTTTATCACAACTATACAGTGTTCTTCTTAACCAGATAATGCATATTTTATGTTACAGACTTTTAAATACACATGTATTAGTAAAACAATAAATTTAGAGCTTTTAAAATAGTAAAATGCACATATCTGTGTAAGCAAAAATAAAAATCCATTTAAATTTAATTTGCAGATGTGTTTTATTCATGTCAGATACACATAGTAAGTAACTATAAAGTTCACTCTATTCTTCACCTAGTTCTCGGGCCACTTACTATCAAGTATTTTGGGCAGAAATTTATGAATTTGCAATTCAATTGCAATTTATGAATTTGCATTATGAATTTTTACACTTATTTTGTAAAACAAACCTAAAAAGTGCAAAAACAAAACAAAAAAACAATATCCTATATAATATAACGGATAAATAAAATAATGTTAACAACAATTCGGATACTATGAATTCGGACATAATACTCACCTCGCATTCTGTTTTTCACGTACTATATGGTAGGGAAGTAAGCGATTTCGGACGCAGCCAAAGTCTTCTTGCACTGAATGTGTGTCACAGACACACCAGGCTCCACCATCACCCAATCACAACGCTCACGCTCACCAGAGTATTGATCACTGCCACCTGTCACCAATTAAGGACTCATCACCTCACATACAAAAGCACACACCACACTGCACTCAGCGGCCGAGCTTGCTTTGATGAAAGTGGACTCTCCTTAGGCAAGACCTATATTCATTGAAAACCTTACCTTTGTACTTACCTGATTCTCCTCTCCATTGCTCCTGCAGTCTTTATCTCTTCCCCAGGATCCTGTTGTGTCTCTCCAACATGTGTGGTATGTGGCTGTGGATGTCTTCACTCTCCCTTCATCTCCATTCATCCAGTGATCTCTCTCGACCCCGATCACCTGCAAAACAACAAATTGGAATGACTGGACTGTTACCAACTCAAGTCAACATATCTAATCTGCAATACTCACCAGTGAACTGCCAGTTAACCATTCTTGCTCATCTGCACCTAAAAATAAACATTGTTGATTTTACTTACCTGTGTCCCGTCCCCTTCTTGACAATGTGCTGGTTTGGGCACTTGTGATTTACAACTACTGGCTAAGGAACTCACATTCACAAAAGTAACGTTGTTGACAAGTTTGGGTGAGGGTAAAATGCACAGGATATACAGTAGTACTTTTGTAGCATACATAAACTGCTACAGGAAAGCTAGGTGCCATACAAAATGTAATGTGTTGCAGCACTTATTATAAATATAGTGGAGTAAAGTGTACAGATATTCAAAAGTATAGTGAAGTAGTGAGTACAAGTTGCAAAAAATGTTGATACTCAGTACAACTACAAAGTACCTGAAAAGATACCTAAGTACAGTAATTAGTTACATTCACTCCAGCACTTTACAGTACATCTCTGATTTTACTACAATACATTTTGTAAAGTATTGTTTTTTTCTTACTCTCTTAGCTTGCTATCACCTCAGATGTTGATTTTATCGACATTTCGATATATCAGACTTGCTTATTATTATGAATTCCATATATTATATAAGTCTGTTAGCAATTTGCTAATACTATAGCATGTTTTAATCGATTCTGCTCTGTTAGTAGCTTGCTAGCACATCTACTCTTGATTTAGATTATTCTTTTTCACTTACTGTACTTAGCAGCTTGCTAGCACTTACTGTTGATTATATACAGTGAGGTCAAAAAGTATTTGATCACCCTCTGATTTTGCACTGTGAAGTTCTCTTATGGCGAGTTCAAATTTTGACTAGCCGACAGGTTTTGAGAAATCGCGACAAATGTCCGAAATCACAGGCAAATCGGTGCTCGTACACACGTGTGACAATCACACAGTGTGAACTATCAAAGACGCGATCTGAGAGAATCGCCGACGTGTCGCCTATCGGCGACTCAAAATCATGCCATGTGAAATGTGTTCTGACTGAATAACATCGGCGATTACCTACAGCCAATGAGAGAGCAACATCCAGGGCAGCTGGGTTTTGGGGGAGGAGTTACGAAGGTATAGAAGGTAAATATCCTCCTCCATAATCTTCTTTTTGTGGCAAATAAGCGCACATGCACTTTGCATTTTTAATAATAATCCCAGTCTCACGTGAGAACTCCGGTCTTGCACACGTGACCTTGTGTTGTTTGTTTGGCAGTGAGACAAAGTTGTCGGCGTGCAGTGTGAAACCCCCTGTCGCCGATCTATAATGCAGTGTGAACACAGCAGCGACTGAATGCTACCCAGATCTGTGACGCGACTTATTTGAAAACCATGCTGTCTGAATACGGCATAACTCATCCTTTGAAATCATTACTAACCTAACCCTAATCCTTCACTCTATTCCATTGCTAACTGGATTAATGATATGATAATAGCTTAATAATGAGATTACAAAATAACATTATGGGACTGAGAAGAGAATCCCAACCAATCTCATAACTAACCCATCACTTGAATTCATTACTACAGTATAACCCTACACTAATCCTCACTACAAACTGGGTTAATATGATAAGGGGTTAATGATGAGTAAAGTAATCTATTAAGAACTAGATTATAGGTTCCCCACATTTTCTGTAGTCCTCCATTTCATCACTAATCTTACACTAATCCATCACTCTACCTCACTTGTAACTGGGTTAATTATTGGAAAATGGTTAAATGGTGAGGTTATGAGATTGGTTTGGATTCCCTGCTAAATCTCATCACTAACTCATCACTCTACCTCATTGCTTTAGTTTATAACTAACCAACAACTCATCACCCAAGCACTCCATAACTGATTTGTTTTTCAGTTAAAAAACGTATCTCTCCTTATAAAGCTTGTGGCAGGATTGCCTGTGATGCATGTGTCCGCTAGAGTCACTAGGTAAAGCGTTATTTATATACTTATGATCCTCTTGCATTCTTTTATTGTGCCTCTCAGATTCTAACATACAATATGGCATCTTAATTAATGCATCCTTTAATCTTAACCGCCATAATGTCTCATCTGCAGCTCGACCACTCTGGAATACCACACATTGTCAGATGAAAAATGGAAGCTGACTATCATGCAGGATCCTTTCAGTTTTAAATACTCTGCGCTGGGTCCTAATGTGTCTGCATGCCATTGTCAAAGCAGAAAGCTTTGTATACCATTTTTCTCCCTCTCGCTCGCTCTCTCCCCTTTATTCTCATTCTCTCTCTGGGGGCGCAGTGGGACAGTGCCTGAATGTCTCTCGGAATTAATGGCCTTCCTCTCTCGTGAAAACTGGAGCAGTAGAATAATTACAGTCGTTCCTCTATTCAGCGGCAGGATTTGCTCTGAGCCCAGTGAACATGTCTCAGCCCCCCACCGTCAACACAACCCGCCCTGACATTTTCGACCTCCCGGTCCCGCCCTGTCGGTTTCCTTTCACACCTTCAGGTGAGGATCCACCTCTTTTGGATGCCGAAAGAAAGAAGATAACTCCCTCACTTCTTACCCTTGTGCATCTGCATTATTCATGAGTGCTTCACGGAGACACCCAACAGCAGGTTTGGAACCTGGCACAATTGACATTTCATGAAAAAAAAAAAAAAAAAAAGGAAGAAACGGAGGAATCGATACCTCCATCTTCCCCAGGACAAAGGACAAACGGCGTTAGCATGTCAAGAACTTGAGCAAAGACTGAAACTGACCCTTGATCCACGTATTTTAATCACTATTGATATTTCCAGACGTGCCCACCAGAGAGTCTCAATCGAATGCCACTTGCAAGATTCAGCTGGTGCTGTTGTCTCTACGACGGTGGAAAAACTAACCGCGAGGTGACCGTTATGAACAGCACGTCCAGAACAAGTCTAAGCCAATCTCAGCTCACAGCTGTGTTTATAAATGGCAATTAATTAACACTGATTATTAGAGATGTGTGCGCTACACCTGCCCATACCTCAGATTATTAACTTTAATTAAGCCTTTTTAAAGAGCCTGACGGTGTGACGGCGATGCTGAAAGAAAGTGTTGAACACTGAGCTTTCAACGGCAGTTTTGTCTGTCCGAATATTTATTGCACAATGCAAAATTGAATAGATAAAAAAAAATCTTGTTAAATACACATTTAATTTAATTAATGCAAAATAACCATACACACACATATATACAATTGTGCCCATAAATTGTCACGCCTCTTGCAGACTATGCAAAATTAGAAGAAGGATCATAAAAATTGCATTTTATTTTTTATTGATTACGGTCCTGAATAATTTTATAGATGTATTCTCCACAAGACAAATTATTTACAGATTTCATAAAAATTACCCCTTTCAAAAGTTCAAACACCCTTGAATCTTAATGCTGTGTGTCGTTTCCTGGATGATCCACAGTTGTCTTTATATTTTGTGATAGTTTTTGAAGAGTCTCTTGATGGTCCTGAGCAGTTCAACTGCCTGCTGTTCTTCAGAAAAATCCTACAGCTCTTTATGCATGGTTGAACCCTTTTCAAGTGACTGTATGATATTGAGATCCATCTTTTCACATGGAGGACAATTGAGGACTCATAAATAATTATTATAAATTATCGATGGTCAAGAAAGCAACACATTGCATTAAGAGATGGGGGATTTTTTTTAACTATTTTTAAAAACGAGAAGTCTCTAATATGGGTGTCACGCCCCAGGCGCGCCATGAGACGTTTTGTATATGTTCATTTCATGTCCACGTGTTCTGTGTTCATTTTCGTTCGTGCTCCCTCATGTGCTCTTGTCATTTGTAACTCCACCTCGGTCCTTAGTGTGCAATTGTCTATCCAGGTGTTGTGAGTTTTCATGTAATTATTTTGAGTATTTAACCATGTCTTTTTCAGTTCATTGTATCCGTCTTTAAGGTTTAATTTTGGATGTCACTGAGCTTGTCTGCCCTGCACCTGTGAGTTTGTTGTTTGCATTGATCCTCGCATTTTCGATCAGCTCTGTTTTTGTTAATTTATCATTAAACTTCTTGCACTAAAGTCTTGCCTGCCGTGCCTCTGTCCGCTGATGAAGCGGGATCGCGTCATCGCTCGCAGCAGCCCAGACAGAGGTTGTGAAAAGTATATATTTTGGTTTTGTGAATCCCAAACAACAGGTTGACATGCGTGCAAAGTCAAAAACCCATTGATTGTCGCATAATATGCATTTATTTTTACCTTTTATTTGACACTCAAACGTTTGGTTCAACAATCCATTTTTCCAAACCTCAGCAGTGATTGGTCGATTTCATAAGAAGCAGTGTTTGTGAGCTTGTTATGCTTCAAATGCGTCACCTAGTGGCGAAGAATTAATTTGCATTTTCATTCAGACCAATGAAAAACCAACAAGTGAGTGGGCAACATGTTAATGTTTCATGCTGATGTCAAAGAGAAACTAATTTTAAAAACGAAAATTATTTAGTCAACTTTTTCTTTTGAGAGACAATAACTTTATACAAGCTGTATATTTAGATTTAAAACTTTGCAGGATGTTCAATCATTAGAGCTGCATGAAAGATCATTTTAAAAAATACATAGAGTAATAGGAGCACTTTAAAGTAGTTAAAGTTAATAGCAGCAGTTTTTAGTCTGAGAGTCAAAAAAAGAGGAAAAACTTTTATGTGTTTTGTTCATAAGATCCCTTGACCAACATTATATCGCACATGATCTTACAATCTTTTGAGAGAATAGAATGTCATTGTTTTCTTTAATATAAAAATGGTAAAAGATACCAATTATGCAGAGTATCCTAGAGAGAGAGCGCAGTGCGTCCCACCCCTTCTTCTCAGGAAATCCTCAGTGTCCTTCAAGGCAAACCCGTACATATCCTCTACCCCCAACAGACAGGCTGTCACTCACACGTCATGACAGCCTTGTTCCTGACTGCCAATTATGAAACTGTCATCGGTCAGGAGATTTCCAGACCCTGTCAAAGACACATGCTGGACTAACCAACCTGAACCAAAGTGTCATTTCAAACCCAGACTCCAAAGAGCTGTACAAATAAAGAAAAGAATGTGGGTATACTGTAGCTAAACTTCTCAGCTGACATGTTTCTTTTGCAAATTTGGGGAGTAAATAAGTAAAAATAACTAATAAAATATTATTAATTAATGGTCTGTTTATGTATTTTAAAATAATTTTAAATTGGAATAATATTGTGAATTAATTACCCATTATTTTATTAATCAACCTGCATGTCTAAGAATTCAAAAATGTTCTCTCTCTCTATATATATATGTGTCACGCCCATGTCCTTGTCTCATGTCATTTGTTAGTTTTGGTTTCGTTTTGTTATTTCCTAATTTGGTCATGTTCCTGTTCTTGTTTAGTTAATCATTTACCCGATACACCTGTGCTCCTCACCCATCTTAATTTCCCCCTAATGTTACTTTGTGAATGTTTAACTGTTTAATGATATTCCTGCGTTTGTGAATTAAAGACTTTGCTTGCGATTCAGCCTCTCCAGTCATCTGTGATCCACACAACGACCCTGACAATATATATTAAATTCAATAAAATTCAAATTTATTTGTATAGCGCTTTTAATGATACATATAATTTCATAACAGCTTTACACCAAAGTAATGTTTAACAGTATATGTAGTAGTAGTTTGTACATGTACATATGGCATAGATGTGAGATAAAGATCAATTAATAATGTAATCGAACAGACAAGAAACATTATAAAATAGTTGCAGAGTTCGGTAGTGCTGTGTGTTGTTCCAGGGTTGGCATCATCTGAAGTCCTCTGTGGGGTTGGCATCATCTCTT
>JAUCMU010000053.1:6216438-6228760 GCA_032275025.1 Enteromius treurensis
TTAGAATTAAGGCCAAAAAGTTCTATCTTGGTCTCATCAGACCAGAGAATCTTATTTCTCACCATCTTGGAGTCCTTTAGGTGTTTTTTTAGCAAACTCCGTGCGGGCTTTTATGTGTCTGGCACTGAGGTGAGGCTTCCGTCGAGTCACTCTGCCATAAAGCCCAGACTGGTGGAGGGCTGCAATGATGGTTGACTTTCTACAACTTTCGCCCATCTCCGACTGCATCTCTGGAGATCAGCCACCGTGATCTTTGGGTTCTTCTTTACCTCTCTCACCATAGCTCTTCTTCCCCGATAGCTGGGGGGTTGGCGGAACAACTTAAAGGTTTGAAAAATGTTATCCACTGTATGCCAGTTAAATTGAAGCTTTATATATATGTAAACAAATATATATGTATATAACCTAACAAAACAAGAAATGAACCAGTGTTTTGCAGATCCAAAACTATTTTTACAGGCATGTTGACTTAGCTTGACTCCACTGTTGTTTATTTGTTTAGTTAGTTGTTTATCTATAAAAATGAAAACACACAGCAGAAGCCGCCTGTGCTATTATCCCACTTAACCATGTTTCCAGCATTTCAAAAAAATAATATCATCCAATTCATATGGGCTCATTAGCTCCAACTATGACCTTATGTGCATTTTCAAAGCAGGAACAATGAAGGTAACACTTTTATAAGTGCTCTTCACTCTGCATACTCTAACAGAGAACTATCAAATTACCTTGATTTCTTGGAGCGCAGGTCTCGGTTAGCGTACCTGACGCATGTCGCGGTGTGTTATTGGAGCAGTTACCTTTCAGACATGTGCTTTGGTGTGAACAGGGAAAGGTTAGGAGGTTTCATTCAGCAGTTAAAAATAGTGGAGCCTCAGTAATGGGGGAATGATCATTTTCACTGTGCAGCAAGGTCTTCGATGGCTGCCGACGGCATTAAGGGCATAGCAAGGATGTGAGGTACTTCAGAAGAAGCTTATCAGGCACAATACGTCTCAGGGAAAAGGTTTGGGGTTTTGAAGAAGGCTGCAAATGGAAATGGAGAGCAGGAGAACCTATTCAGAAACATATCTAAACATATATAAAGGGACCAACGCATGTTTTGTTAAGAGCCTGGCGAAGGTCCTATTAAGCTAAAGTGTATGTTCATTAATCAGAAAGATGGATAGTTATGGAATACATAAAACATTTCCAAAAACAAAGCATTTGTTTTCACATATCAGTATGATGAATGATATACTGAACATTCTTTTATACAAGTAAGAAGACCTCAGTTTTAGCCATAACAGTCAAAGTTCAAGGAAAGCATATATTATTGATGAATTAATGTTTTTAATTGTCTGCTATACATTCATTGTGAGTTGATGCTGAATGCAAATGTTTCTGGTTTGGACCAGAATATGGGTGAGAAATGCTAGTTTTGATGTATGCATCTCAATATGACTCTGTATAAATTACTTGTATGTGACACATACATGAATTCACACTCATGGGAGAACAGTGACACAACCTCCTTACGCACATGGGCCATTTTTAAATTCTGTGTCCACTAAATGATCACTCAGAAACGTTTTCAAGTTAACTAAACATGCAGTGGTAAATGTTTATAGCAAGATATTTATACAGTCTTATTAAATGTAGAAATTTGGACTAATTTTCAAATATTAAGTAAATGATAAGTACAGTACAGTATTAAATAAAGGTACACAATGAATGTTTCTGAATGTTTTAATCAATATATATTTTAAAACCAAACAACAATATTGCGAAAAAAAAGCATTGCACTTATTGTTTCCATAAATGTATTTACATTGTACTTAAAATGAAGTTATCTGTTGTTATTATTATTATTTATTTGACTACATTTAGAATTACACTTCTGACCCATCCCTTACACCTAAACCCACCCTTAAAGAGAAATCCATATATCACTTTCTTCTTTCAGATGAATAAAATCAGAGTTCAATTAAAAGGGTTTTAAATGGTCATGAAACCCCAGAACACATTTTTTGAGACGTGTACAAACTGCATTTCAGTAAAAACACTAACACGGTGTCTACACCGAATGCAACAGTTGCCGTGCTGCAACAGCTAAAGTCTGTCTACACTGGACACGAAAAAGCAATGCAGCATTAGATTTCTGCAACACAGTCTAATGACCAATTTGTACAAATTCGTACGAGGTGGAAAATTCATGCTTATTTGTTCTAAAACTCAGTGACGGGTAGGTTTAGGGGCGGGGTTAGGTGTAGGTCATCCATAGAAATTTCTAAGTACGTTTTAGCAAAAATCGTATGAATCATACGAATTAGCCACTTTGTAAAAATATGTACAAATTACGGTGAGACTGGGCTGGATTTCTGTTGGGACCTATTGTAGACACGGTGTATTAGCACACATAAATGTTATCAAGAAGTGGAAATTAGTTATATCAGCAAAGTTCATGTTAGATCACGGGTGTGTTGCATAGGCTCTATAGGGTCATTTCTACATCACTCATTTCTGAGCGTTTTCTGCATTTATTCATGAAAAAGAGCTTGTTCAACTCAATCCCTACGCTGTATATATAAAAAATATCCGCTGTATTATGCATAAGAAAGTACCGCTTCTCCTCTGTGCCAGAGACATGCCTCGAAGTGCTCGTATCCTCGGTGCGACAACACAAAAGTACTGTTTGCGTTTCCCTAAGATGCAAGCTGAAGTTCGGGTGTAGGTGGTTGGTTTTTCATGTCCTACCAACACAGATGGAAATGTGTTTGTAGCAAACATTTTGAACCATAGAGCTTTGTGAATTGTGGACTGGCACAATTTATACTCTCTCATGCTCCAAACATGAACCAGCATTATATACATGCACATATCATATCTTCAAATGAAATATGCGCAAATAAGGGCATGTGCTGCTACAGCTGTAGATCTGATTATTATTCTTTCTGTTTTTTAAATATATGTTAATATTGATTTGTCTGTATAATGTGTGTTGTAGGTCTTTGTTATATTGGTTGTTTTCTGCCCTGTTTCCACTCTCTCTCTACTCTCCCACTTTTCCACAGTTTTACACGCCCCTTTCTTAAGCCTTTTTAAGATCTAAGGTGTGAACAACCAGTGCTGAAACAAGGGGGTTTCATGACATTTAACTTACAAAAACACATTGATTTGCAACAGGAGGCATTTATTCACCCTCTGGAGACATGTGAAGCACTCTTAGGCATGGATGGATGCACTTCGTAAACAATGTAGTATACATGCCAGACCAGCATATGGCGCTGTAACATGATCCGAATATGCGCATAAACCTTGAGTTTTACAGTTTTTAAATCCATTCAACAGATATTTGAGTCTGGGCTCCAGGATAGCACTTTTAGATCAGCATCGATTATTGAATCTGATTAGACCCGTACCCATCTAGCTCAGAAATATTTGTCCTTTTTAAAACTTGTCTCTTCTGTAGCTACATTGTGTACTTATAATCAAGGAACTTCGCTGCTATAGCATCGGTAAAAAGCTCGAAACTCTTTGGTTATATTTGAGCGAGATGCTACTGGTCTGATCTGTTTCAATGATCTCTGCTAAATCGCCAGACCCAGAGATGGGCTGAATGGATTCAAAAATAGTAAAACTCGAATGTTTAACTTTAGGTGAGTTGAAAAAATGACCCTATTTAAAAAAAATAAATAAATAAAATAAAAAAGTGGCATGTTCCTTTAATGTCAGTTAATAGAAAGACAATCGAACAGTTTCATGTTTCATTTTTGAGTCAACTAGCCCCTTAAACCTACCCGTACCTTTTCTGCATCCTACCTCGATACCAGCAGAAGTGTTCTGCAATACAATATGAACACAGTACACTGTACTCTTTTAATGTAACTACATAGTATTTAAGGTCATAAAGAGAGACCAAGAAAAGCACCACAAAAATATCATAAAATCATTAGTATTTTTTTGTCATCGCATGGATTCAGAAAACATAGTACAAAAGAGGTATAAATAATGCTTACATACTGCTTTTTGTCATTCTGCAGCCCTATATCATATTGCTTTTACAGAAAAGGTTATATATACTGATATGGGGTACACTTTTGTACATTATTAACGCCTAAATTGCACTTATTAGTCCCTTAAAGGTTCCTAAATGGTACATATTACCTTTGGAAAGGGTTCTGCCCTGGTGATAGATTTGAACCTTTTTTCTGAGAGTGCTGGAACAGTTTTAAAATCAGAGGCATATATGTTAAGAATAAAGAAATATGCACATCACATTGTGGTTTTATAAAGCAATACCTGTTGTATAAGGTACAGTGGACTACACATTTAATTTGGTCCATTATACAAAGAGTAACTGCAGAATTAAATTAGGTGAATTATTAAACTAAACACGCTCATTAGACTCATTGTCTCCTCTGAATGATGATGTGCACATCTCACAGGGGTGAAAATCAATGTAGGTCCTCTCTATTGAATTACACGATAACACACGATGCTACACCAGAGCAGGCCCTTTCCGTTTCATATTACACTGCTGTCTAACAGGTGGCCGGCAGCCCAGAGTCTAGGCTGCGCCAAAATAAGTGCAAGCTTGTAAGGTCAGGTATGTCGAGTCACTTTATTCTGACCCAAAAACACAAAGATTAAAATGTGGTCTAGTCCGACGAAGGAACGCCAGAAGGAAGAGGCCAAATTCTTCTAATGAATACATACATTTGTTGCAGATTGTTACCCATTTTTCCAGATTACATTGGGCGCCTTGTTGCCAAGACAACAGTAATTAGCAAGAACTGGGTTACCAGGCAGACAGTGGCTACAACAAAGTACACATCGTAACCATAGTAACCAGGGTCAGGCCAGCAGAGCGGGCTCGTCTCCGTATCGCATGTGGTAGGAAATGTATGCGTTTTGGCCTTATATTCTCATAAAGATTGATAACAAGACATATACGTCGCAAACACTAACATATGTTCCACGACCCCCTCTCGTAATTAACCTCAAGTTAATGTTTTACCGAAACCTCTGACCGACGTGAATTTCTGTTTCTATTTGTACTGCCCACTCACCGTTAATTCAAACATTGACCTTATTTGAAACCTTTTACCCAGTTTGAGGCTAATAGATAAGCAACATTCTTTATTTACAGACGGCATGCAAGCATCTCCTGACCAATACATCAATGATAATCTGATATATGTTTGTATGCAAGTCATACATCCTTCATTTTCAAATGTGGAAACTTACATATATTGATTTTTCAGAATTTCTCTTACAATTCTGAATGAGAAAAGCCACACTTTATTTAATTCAGTGGTAGAAATAAGCTTCTATTAATAAAAAAATTAAAAAAGTTAACTTTATGTATTTCAGTAGCAGGTAACCAGTCAGAAAGTGTTCCAGGTCTTTAAGTGGGTTTGTTTAGTGAAGTAGTTGTCAGACTGATTTGAAACACATGAACTTGCGAGCCTGCTGAACAATTCAATAAAGGAACCGGCTCTTAATAGCCATTTGTTTATGCATTGGATTGTGCTTGCTCTGCACCTGTTTGATTTGGTAAAAGCAACCAGCCCCTAAGAGTCATTCATTCATGAATTGCTCTGACTATACTGCTTGAGCTGTATGTTTTTGTGTGCAGCTCGCAAGGATAGCTCAAGAACAAAAATGTGTTTCGATGTAAACTCACGGTACAAAATCTTTTGATCATTCTTATTCCATATTCGCCAACACTGAAAGGCAATGCAGGAAGCACTCAATTTAATATGTTTTTTGAGTGAGTTTTAAATGATTAATTAAAAGAACCAGTTGCACTGCATGATTTTTATACACAAAAACTAGCTGTTAGGAACCATTCATTTGTGAATCAACTTACAATGCTTTCAGCAGTTAGCGTTTGAAATGTTTTCTATCCCAAAAGTGATTCTTTCAAACAGGTCCTAAGTTTATATCCACCTTTTCCTGATGCAAAAATGTGCACAGCCATTTGTACAATTTATGGTTATATCTTCCGTTCTCATCCACATCTAGCTATTTTGGGCTGTACAAAACAGTTTGTTTTGCTGCTTGATATTGAAAATTGGTGTGTCCTATCATGCTATTTTACTGTATTATCTTATTTATGAGCACACCGGTGTATAGTACGAACAGTTTTACCATTTACTGCACATTGTTATTCTGCTTGTTGCTTCGGAAGCCTCACTCATAGGCTAACTTCCACGTACAGGAAAAATGTGGATAGGGTTAGAATGAGGGTTTGTTTTAGGCTTAGTTGCATGTAATTATGCATAATTTATTATAATAATATTATAATAATAATAATAGTAGCATATTACTATAATAGTAAGTACGTGTAACAAGGACACGTAATATAAAGTGTTACCAAAATACTATAATATCTTAAACAACAGTCTTAAAGATACAATATCATGTTGGTGATGTACTTCGTTGAGATGTTAAAAGGATAGTTCACCCAAAAATTTTAATTCTGTAATTAATTACTCACCATCACGTTGTTCCGAACCCATACATTTTATTAGGTTGTATATTATAACAAATTAAAACATTTTTGGATGAAATCTGAGAGCTTGCTGACCCTGCATAGACAGCAACACAATTGAAACATTCAAGGCCCAGAAACTCGATACACAATTGTGACAGTAAGGCAAGGCAAGTTTAATTCATATTGCACATTTCATGCAAAGTGATTCAAAGTGCTTTACACAAATGGAAGTAAAACAGTCAAAACGCCAAACTATTCCACTACTTTACCCCCTACATACATTGACCATCATAAACCAAACAGAGCTCCTAGAGAACGTATTAAATCAACACACTTGTCTTTCTTCCCCCATGTTCTCTTTACCATCACAGCACTTACTTTAAGCTTCTGTTTCAGCCTTTGAAATGATATATAAATTCAAGAATAGAAAGTACCCCAAGGTATGTGTGTGTGAATGCCTCTCTTTGTAAACAAGGTGCAGCAAATATATTTTAACGATGTCTTTATTACCTGTCCTGGCCTTGAACGTGGTAGTTGCATTGTTGTCTATTTAGGGTTAGAAAGCTTCCAGGTTTCATCAAAAATATTTTCTTTTCTGTTCCACAGATGAATGAAGAGCTCATGGGTTTGAAACGACACAAGGGTGAGTAATTAAATGACATTTTTGAGTGAAGGTTCAAAACCTGAAAGTAAATAAAGATCATTGGTCTTTCCTCACTAAAATTCATAGAATTCAATGCATTACTTTCCACTGTTTTAATTGTGAATTGATGCTGCGTTCAAGTCCTCCTCAGACGTTCATACTTATGAGTTGACAAATCGTTATTACGACATCAGGTGCGATTTTATTTATTTATTTTTTAGCTTAGACAAACCGCATTTTATTTCTCTCTCTTTTTAGACAATAGGGGTCAGCATATTTTTTCCTCAAACCACACACGGTCCAAACCAGATCCCTTCCACTCTCATGTCCAGAGGCTTTCCCCAGGTGTCCAGAGCGCGTCAGAATGTGTTCAATTAGCTTGTGAAACCAGAGGCAGGGCGGACACTTAATCCCACAGCACCTGCTGCCTCTTCACAGGTTAACCCCAGTCAGCCATGTCACCAACCGACGCAGGAGATCACACGTTAGCCCAGCTCAGTGGCCCTGGATTTACTTGGCCGTCTGATTGGACGTGATCTCCAAGCTGGCCGACCGGCAAGCAGCTGGACACCTAATTAGGCGGCCGGATAAACCCAGATGAAGTTTTTCAGGTGACTCGAGGCCTCTCTGCATGCTAGGTTGCTGCCATTTGTGCAGACTTAATTAACACAAAATAAGTGCCTGATTACAAGTTTAAAGAGTCTATACTTATAAAAAGTGGAAAAGTGTTACAGGGTCATCAAACACTTGCCACCTGTGTTGTTTCGAGGGCTAAGGGCACAGGCCAATTCAATCGTAAAAAATCGAACAAAGATGCATTATTATTTACATTATGTTAAATGTGTATATAAAAGAGAATTAAAAAGGTTTTTAATAGGCATGTATCAAAAATGCTGTTAACGGCCAAGAAAAACATTCAGAAGTTCACCAATAGTAACATATGCTGCCACGAAGAATGGAAGTAAAAATGCAAACATAAAATATTAAATGACCGGCCTATGTTGGATTTTAATGGTTTTTATTAATTACAAAGACGTGACCTTAGACCTCAGAAAACTATTCCACATTTTAGTATTTACAAAAGGACTATGGTGTTTTTATTAATAGTTATTAATAGTCTTCCCTGCAATATATTTTAGTATTTTTTTCACTTGTTTACAAAAACGCAATTTTAATTTATATGATTAATCTAGGAAACACATTTAATGCATTAATCATTATTCTAAAACAGCTCGTTTGATTAGTGAAATTAACTGCATTTAATATTTTTCTTAAATAATTAATTGTATATAAAATATTTATACAAAAATCATAATAACAATTAATAATAATAATTTCTGTATAAATATTTATTTGTCAAACTGTATAGTTTCAAAGCGCATGCAAAATTTAATTGAACTGAATCTATATGATCTTTATCATCTTAATCCTAAACAGAAAACCAACTTGAAATCAGTACAGTTCTCATAAAAAGTCATTCAGAGCTGAGAGCCATTATTTTAAACGGCAAAATACTTCAAATAACTCCAACTCCAAATTAGATCAGAAGGGATTGTAATTGCATATCATAAAAGACTTTGTGACAAGTTAAGAGTAGAATAACACCCAGGGAGGTAGACAACTGACCTATGCAATGAGCTCTGCAACTTTACCAGTGCCAGATCCGACCGATGCCGTTATAAAAACCCATGAAATGTCAAGTTACTTTAAAATGTTACTTCTAATAAGTCACAAGGTTGGAGAGTAGCACAGATTTTCAATTGACGACACACAGATATCCCATGTTTTACAAAGCGTGCCCATGATGGATGGTTCAGGTTCAGTAACACCTTTTAAACCAGAGCGATAAAGAGCGCAATGAAAGGTGCACTGTCTCTGTCTAACAGCGCAGGCAGCCACAACAATGACAGCTATTAAAGCCTGTGACGAGGCTGGACTGAGAGAGCATGGCATAACATCTCTGTCAGCACCAATTTTGTTGTGGTAAATGTTTTAGTTCTCTCTCTTTATCTAATTAATTCTCTCATACCCGGAGCAGTGTGGATCATTTGTGATGGGGACAGGTCAACGCGACGCATAGTAGAAACACAAAAGAAGGAAGAATGCGATGGAAAACGTTGAATAATGCAATCACAATTCACAACGTTTCACTTAATTTTCTCCTCAATCAAGTGTTCCGTACGTTTCACCTTTTCTCTCTCTCTCTCTCTCCCCTCTCTTTTTTTTTTCCCATGCAGCGCAAAACTGAACTGATTGCGCGAGGAAATTATAACCCCGGTAAGATTTTTTTGTTCCATACCGCGGCAGCACCATTACAGATGAATTAAATGAGAGAGAAGCCCTACGACGCACAGTCGACACCCTCCCACTCCCGCCCACACCGAACCCTAGGATCACACTTTTCAATCCAGTCCGCGGCTAAAAGCATTCATTCCTGCGTTCAGGGGCCCTGCGCACAACCGCGCCTGAAGCACCTACAAGAACGCGGTCATCTTGCTGGACAGGGGAAATTTCTGTCAGTAACTAGCGGGATATCAGAGATTCGTATTCATAAAGCCTTGAGAGAATGATTACACTTCCAGTAGTTGCACTTAGGGGTCCACTCAAAAAAAATGGCACTCTGCGGAACTTCAAGAAAAGAAAGCTTTTAGACTGGTGGGGGGAAATTTGACATGCTTCTTTCCCACCGAGACGGGCGACTCCAAATACGAGTCGTCTGGGATTTGCGCGTTCGATTTATTAGTTCTAATTGTATTTCGGCTTCATTATGAAGAGGGAAAAATCTTTCCCCTCCGTATGGAAGTTCACAAAAACGCTGGCGTTTTAAAGCTGTCGCAATCTCCCGTATTGAAAATTGTCCTTCAATCAGCGCTGAAGTGCTTGTTAAAACAGATGCATTTTCTTCAACCTCTGCTCTATCAACTGAACAATCGTATTCCCACAGGGAAGCCTCTCACTTAGTAAACTGGCTATAATGAATCAATTTCAGAATTAGTTTTTGTTGTTATTATTGTGGCATTAGTGTTGCATGCTTCGAACCCACCTCCATTTTTTGGTTAATGCCGGTCGACTATGTGGGAGCTTGCTTGGTAATGGAAGCCGAACTCTTTCATTAGGCTTTTGAGGGGAAAACTGCTAAAAGGGGGCATTAGCATATTCTATACTTTCTCTGCTATTTAAAAATGGCAGATGACGAATGTGAACTGAGGATATCTTAATGTTTTATGCCCGAAAAAAAGCAAACATCAATAATCTTTCACCTTCAACGAGACAAGGCAGGACTGTAATATAAATAAAGCATTTTATTTTGCACATTGCAACAGAAAAGCTGAATATAAAAACATTTAGTGTAAATGCATAAAAGAAATCACGTTTGTAATAAATAATAATTTTTATATATAAAAAAAAAAGGTGTATAAAAAGAAAACAAACACAGTCTCTGGAAGTGCAAGTCTCTACTCACACATGCGTTATCATACGCATCCGTGGCGCATGTGAAAGTTGACGACGTATTCGGCGTTGGTGCGCTGCACAGAGATGGCGAATGGCTCGAAGGGATGGAAGGTGAAGGCGACCAGTCTCCTGACCGCATGGTTAATGGGTCTGCCCAGCAGGCCTGCCTGGATCTTAAATTTCAGCAACCCCGAGTCCCTCGCGTAGAATCTGCAGGAGGACGGGGGAAGAAAAAAAAAAACAGGCAGTTAATAACGATGCCAACTCGCATGCCGACTGCACGAAACCGGTGTGTTTTACAGCATAAGCGAACTGCTGTTTGGTACATCAAAGAATTATGGTAACATTTGTCAGGGAAATTTTTGAGAGCTCTCAGGAAGTGTTTTAAAGATCGCCTGTCACGGCATGAAATTACACTTCAGTGTTTCAAGATTTAACAAGGAAGTTGATGCAGACCTCACGCTGGGCCTCCTTTTTCACTATACTGAAAAAGTGGGCGAACATTCTGGCCTCTTCTGCAAATCACTGTCTTTGTCAACAATCTTTAGACTGTGCATATGTCTACATTTTAAGCCGGTAAAAGAATAAATCTCAGTACAAAAAACTTGAAAAGGCTGTTAAATAATTTAACGATGCAGTCATTAATTGTACTAGAAATTCACTTCTGTACTGGTTAACAAAAGGGACTCAGAGGTACCGTATGGGATGATCGCCACAGGTCTTTGGTCGTTCCATGACAGACACCCACTTGTCGTCATAGCTGAAGAGGGAGAGGTCCAGATACGGGCTGCTGCTGTAGGACTGAGCACTGATGGGCAGCTGCCCGAGTAGCCTCCTGACTGCCTCTGTGTGCCCTCCATATTTGGCATTCACAATAGTGTCTTTAAATCTGGGGACAAACCAACCAGTCCAGATCAAGCTCAACCTGAGTGTATTAATTCTAACAAACAAGTTTTTGCTCAAAACTAACCAAAATTAAAAATAATTTGTTTATCATTTCTGCTAAGAAGCCACTTGGTGTTGTTTGACAACAAAGGGAAATATATACTGTATCTGTATCAGATATCATGCATCCCTAGAAAAGAAACCAGGAAACAACTGGTTAAAAGTTAACCTCAAATTAAAGTAGAAGAGAAATCTTGTCATCTTGGGGGAGAAAAATGCATTAAGTTTGAAAAATAATTGTATCAAACAATATTATTCATTTAAACACTTGGGAAGAAATTAATTAAAACATTTTTTTTCCCCTTTTTAAAGTAATGTCTCATTTCAATAGTGCTGTCAAACAATCAATCGGGATTAAACATCCAAAATAAAAGTTTTTGTTGGTAATTTGTTAACATAATAAATATACACAGTACACACACAATTATGTATAAACAAGTACACATGCACACAGCATATATTTAAAAAATACGTAAATAAGTATATTCATATAATTTGTATTAAAACACATACACACACACACACATATATGTATATATATATATATATATATATATATAAACTTAGAATTGTGCAAGTGCGTGTATTTACATATATATATATATATATATATATATATACACACACATATATATATATATACACACACACACACATATATATATATATATACACACACATATATATATACACACACACACACACACACACATATATATATATACACACACACACACACATATATAGATATATACACACACACACACATATATATATATATATAGAGACACACACACACA
>JAUCMU010000053.1:6236110-6248722 GCA_032275025.1 Enteromius treurensis
GGTGTCTTTATGACAGCTAACGACCTCAAACAGGTGCTACTAATTTAGAATCATGAGCAGAGTGTAGCTGGACTATTAAAAAGCAAAATAACAGGTCTTTGAGGGTCAGAAATCTGGCTGATAAGCAAGTGATCAAATACTGTACTTATTTGACACAGTAATTCCCAAATAAATTGTTAAAAAATCATACAATGTGATTTCCGAATTTTTCTTTTTAGATTCTGTCTCTCACAGTGGAAATGCACATATGCTGAAAATTGTAGACCCCTCCATGATTTTTAAGTAAGAGAACTTGCATAATCACAGGGTGATGAAATACGTATTGACCTCACTGTACAGAAATGGTAGACAACCCAAGAACTTCACCAAAGGCTACACAGGCCTCAGTTAACATTGATAAAGTAACAATGACAAGACACGTATGGCATGTTTGGAAGTCTTGCTAAAAGAAAGCCTCTTTTATTAAAAAAACCAAAAAGACGGTTTCTAGAACAAAAAGAGTCGAGACCAAATTGGAATTATTTAGCCATAATTCAAAGTGCCATATTTCGAGAAAACCTAAAGAGCATATCCTTATAACACAAATACCTTATACCAAAAGTCATAAATGCTGGTGGATGGCTGATGATTTTGTGTCTGTTTTGTAGTTCATCTGAGGTTCTATTTTCCAATTTTAAGAACCGACAAGAATCAAAACCTTTCATTAAAGTTATCCTAAAACCAAAACAATGCTCGTTCTTGTCTTATAGAACATCTTTGATTGTGATCCAATTCAAATGCTGAATATATATATACTGTATATATCATGGTAAAAAAAAGTAATATATTTAAAATATTTATTTAATACTAAGTATAAATCTATTAACATATTAACTGACAGATTATTCGAGACTTACTGATATAAACATTTGAATTAATCTTTATTTGGAGCATTATTTGTGCACAATGCATATTTCTTATTAATGTGCCTAAAATGCGTGTTATGTCACTTTTAAAAAGGGTTGTGTAATATTGCCCTTTAAATGCAAGATATTTAAAGTGTACCAAAAGTATACTTGCAATAGTTCAACTTTAGCACAATAACAATCTACTAAGTATGACTTTAATTGCACTTCAGTTCACTTCTGAACAAATAAAGTTAAACAAATTCAATACAAAATTAGTTGTTCCAATTTAGCAGACTTTAAGTATGTAGTGTAGTATACTAAAAGTACAATTAAATGGCATTTTATTAAGTACATAAATATGAAAATGTACTTGTGGTATACTGAGCATGAAATAAATGTAATTCAAATACATTTAAGTTTATTTATTTTCCACTAGGGTATATATGCAGTATGTATATATATAAATATATATATATATATATATATATATAAAATAGTTAGTAAGGTAGTTGTTAAGTTTAGGTATTAGGGACGTAGAACAAGGTCATGTAGAATAAGCCATTAATATGTGCTTAATTACTACTTAATAAATAGCATGAATATTATGATATTAGCCAATAAGCTAAGTGTTACTAATTACCTGTGTATGTGTGTGTGTGTGTGTGTGTGTGTGTGTGTGTATGTGTGTTTATTTTCGGAAGACTAAAGGAACACTTAAGAGTGGATTATTGACTGCACAAAATTATTATTTTTATCACATAGAGGTATTAATAAAAATGTGGATAAATATGGATTTTTATGGCACATTTTACTACAAAATATCAAGTACTCACAGAACTTTGTGTTACATATACCTATGCTGTGTGGAAAATAACTGACGAATAAGGTTGAATATAACAAAAATAAATAAATAAAAAAACACTCTGTCAAGCGTTTAATCTGACATTAGGCAATATATCTTTCTTTGCAATTCAATACTACACCCCCAGAAATGCCCTGATTTGACTCTGTGGACTGCCGGGGGGTAGCATTGTGTAAGACGCTGTACAACAGAAGAATAATATATCCAACAATCAAGCTCCAAAGCAAGTGTTCTAAAGCAAATGCCAGAGCCCCTTAGGAACGTTTCTTCACCTCAGTTTTTCTCTTTGTGTAACAGTGGAACTTGTGTTCTCTTCTTTCCTCTACAATAGAATAGAGGTTCCAGCCAAGCAACTTATCAAACCACAACATCAATACAAGCTCCCTTTGTATAGTGAGTGCTTTTTAGAGAGGTGGTTCCGAAAATGGGAAAACATCATGAAGCAGCATGAAGTCAGGTTTAGACGTTGTCGGAATGCATAATCACAATACTGGAAATAAGGAGACACTTTGACACAGAAATCCTTTTTAAAACATCACTATATTTTCCAAACAAAATATATTGGACTATAGGGCAGTTTCATTGGGGTCACTATTATAAATAAAGCACCGTTCATTTGCATATACTGCACTTTAGAGCATCTCAGCTTCATCATATGAAGACGCATCCATTAAATCTTCAGACTATCTATTGAAGTATTGTCTATCTGTGGGTAAATCCTTTATCTTATCCTAAGAATTAAGAGCTTTATTGAGCTATTAAAAATATAGACAACCTGACAGTCAAGGCCAAGGTTTATAGATATTATTCTACCAATATGTCACAGCCAATTTGAAGTTTTATTGTCCTCTATCAGAGATTACACATTTATCTGCTCGTAATGTTATCTTAAACAAATGCATCACAAAATGAGAATACTGACTCAACACAACAGTTAGATTGCTAAATGTATCCTTTCTTAAATATTTATTATGCTAGAAAACAATTGCATTAGTTGTAATGTTTTAATATGACAAAGAGCAAATATCAATGTGCATTTTAAACAAATGTATGAGAAATAGGCTACATGTCAAATTAGCTTTTGGATTTAAATCCTAAACTTCACATAGTCATGGGATGCTTCCATAATAAAAAAACATAGTATCTATGAAATATTATGAAATATTTCAAAAACTGTTGACAAACTGTCTGTCACATCTGTAAAAAAAAAAGACTAATATTTTTGTGGGATACGGAATATATTTTCTCACTGCGGATCTCTAAAAGTCTAGTGGGGATCAACCTTCTAGAACGTTCCCGTAGGCTAAGATTATATGAATAGAAAACAATCTTTCACTTGTGTCATACATACAGCAACAGAGTGTGACAGATGCCTAGAGCACAGGTCTGGCAGTGTCTGCAGTGACAGCTGCGCATCAAGGTCACATCAAATGATGTTGGTACCTCATATCTCAGAGAAATTGAACTTTTGGCCCATAAAAACTTAAAACCGAAAAAATTTCTCTCAGGCCTGGATTCAGGGCTACATGTAGGACTCCTGGCCGTGACTTGGACACCAAACCTGACAACGGTTCCTTTGACCGTGATTCAGGGCTTTGACCCGACAGTTGCAGACTGGACACTGCGGGATTTCAATCAGCACTCCTGGCCGAAGTTTGGACACCGGACCTGACAACAGTTCCCCTGATCTGGATTGGGACCCGATAATGGTAGACTTGAACACCGCGGGATTTCAATAGGTACTCCTGGCCGACGTTCGGACACCGGACCTGACAACGGTTCCCCTGACCGTGATTCAGGGCTGTGATCCGACAGTTGCGGACTGGACAACGCAGGATTTCGATCGGCACTCCTGGCCGAAGTTCGGACAATGGACCTGACAACGGTTCCCCTGACCGTGATTTAGGATTGGGATTCGATAACGGCGGACCGGACACTGCAGGGATTTCAATCAGCACTCCTGGCCAAAGTTCGGACACCGGACCTGACAACGGTTTCCCTGACCGTGATTCAGGATTGGGACCAGATAGCTGCGGAAAGGGAACCATGGGGATTAACTATGGTACTTCTGATTCTCACTCTACATCCAAAGTGGGAAACTGCGGACCAGAATCCGCGGTTGATTGGATCGGCTCGTGATATCCGCACTCTATATCCAGAGTGGGATGTTGTGGAATGGAATCCGCGAATCAGACTAAGGAACACCGCCGACCTCCACTTTAAACTGTGGTGTCCGGGAGCTCAATGGGGCTGTGATGGCAGGCACTGCGTTTGAATGCTGCGGTGATGTCTCTGAGACCCGACCGTTCAGCGAATTGGTAAAACTCCATTACATAGTCCTCGAACGGCAGGTCTCGGAGGGTCAGCGTGGCGAGTCCTGGCACAAACGCCGTCTCCATTTATCTGGTCGCTCTTCCTCTCATGGCTGCCGGTCTCTCTTTAATAATATTCCAGGATACAAGGTTGACAAGACGACAGACAAGCACACATAACACATTCAACAAGCAACAGGGGAATACTCAAAAGACATGGTTCAAATGCACATACAAACAAGGAGGGAAACACAAAACACCTGTGTAACACAGCTGGGCTAAATAAACTAAACAAAGGGCGAAACACATTGACATAACAGACCAGACTACACAGACAACGTTACACCCAGTAAAAAGAGATTTATTTGGAATGTAAATTTATTCTATGAATTATACACATACGAATATTTACATGTTTAATTGTCATAATTTAGAGGAGAGCTGTTGTATAAGACTAAAGGGCTTTATTCTGCGATAACAACCTGCTAGCTGGACATTGTCTTGCTTACTACTTATTACTATTTCTTGCCCCAAAAGTAAATTACGAAACAAAAAATAAATAATATAATACAATAATAAAAAATAATTTTAACCAGGGACTCAGTTGAGTCATTGGTTAAAATCCTCGACTGAAATCCACTGCTTTTGCTTTTCTCGTACAAGTTGAAATTAATGTTGAAGTCCTCAATCAAGACGGTCAAGAAGCGTAGTACCTGGATGAGCCTTTGTTTTTAGTTTTACCAGATGTTATCTGGGAATAACAAACCAATCAGAATCGAGTATTCCACGAAGTAGTGTAGTAATATTTTATAAATTATAAGAACAACATAATGGGTTATTATGAAAATACATACATAATAAATAAATATGACAAAATAAAACTGATTAGTGGTTTCACACTTTTTGGTCCCCCTCATTGTATAACTATTGTCAACAGATACAAAATGGAATATTGTTTGTGACAGCTCTGTGGTTAGTATGTTCAAGCGTCAGAGAGAAGACCTCTCTAAGCATGCTGCTAGATCTGCTGACCTGGCATAAGCCAGACTCTTGGGTCATGTATTTTTAAAGGCTTTCAGCTGATGAAATGACAAAGAGAAGTGCTACAACTGCTCATCAGTGTTGCCCAGAGCAGGGAATGCCCATCGGAGGAATCCCAGGTTGCTGGGAATAGCCCTAGATGAGTACTGAGCACTTAAAAAATATACTACCCATGACTCAGAGAACTCAAATGGTTGAGAGAAAACAATTCCCTGGGCTAATTTAGTTTAGTTAATTGTCTATTACATGAAGTGTGTCTTTTGCTATACATTAAAGAACACAAGTCCCATTTCAGTAGATTAACAAATAGATTTCAAACAGCGCAAAGCATCACATTAATATTTTCATTTAATATATAAAACGGCGGTCTGAATCATCAGTGGACAGACTCATCTCAAATGACTCTTAAACTTGTTATAAAAGATGGCACTTTCTGTATTATTGTTTGCAGGCAGGAAAATAAAGTGCTGCATATTTAATGGAAATCAAAGAAATCAAGTGTAATATTGCCCTCTCTCATGCTCATATTATGGATCAGGACTGTGACTCCAAACACAAGCGACTCGGAGAGAGACAGATGCACACGTGAAGCGGTAAGGGACTCTGACAGGCCACTATTACATATTGAAATATTGCTCCATTCATCCACAGGCTTTATAAGCTCGGCGTTTTTCTATTCTGCCTGCTCATACATCACTGTCAGCTGGAGTCTCGATCACAACCCCAACGACTGCTTTTTAAATCTCATCTGAATTGTCCTGCGTTCACGCAGCCTATACGCAGTCTGTTGGGTGGCCATGCTACATGTTCTTATAAATGATCGAGCTCTTATAAGAAGGACAGCTCTGATTTTCAACCAGAGTAGAAGTATGTCACAAAACATGAGGCTTTTATGGTGCAGCCTTAGTAACGGTGCATTTGACGCAACAGAGTAGAATACATAAAACCACAGCTTTAGCCCTAGCTCTAGACAAAGGAGTCAGCCATTTTATGTGAAAAAAATGAAGAAATAAAACATAATTTACACCCCAAAATGCTGTTTATTATTATTTTATTTTGACGAACATGTTAAAAGTGTAATAAACTAGCGAGAAAGAATTCCACAGCAACAAAAGTGTTCATTATTATTGCACACACACACACACACACACACACAAAAAGCACATAACTTCAGGGTGTTTATTAGTGTTACATTTACTCATTGATGTTCTTTATTGTCATTATTTTCCCCATGTGCTCTGTTTTTCTCCCCTGTGACCCAGTTTCTGTTAATTAGTGATTCATGTCAGGTGTGTCTTGTCTATTATCAGTGATTGTCTTCCCTTTATAAGTTGGTTCCTGTCTTTCAGTTCTTGTCAGTGATCGTCTATGTAAACTGTGTGTAGCTTTATTCTCTGTGTTTCTAGTTCATTAAATATGTTTCATTACGACGAAGACTCTGTCTATGCCTTGCCTAAACACCAGCGTGACACTTAGTAAGAGAAGGTTGAAGGCAGCTAATATTACGCAAATGAAAATATGTGGCGCATGTAATGTTATTTGCTTCAAAGGAGAGTGTGCTGTCCAGAATTACACCCAGACTCCTGACCTGTTGAGATGGGTAAATTTCAGTCTTGTCAATAACTAAAGAAAGACAATCAGATGTAGCCAAAGTTGATTTAGTGCCTACTAGTAAAACATAGTAAAAAGTTTTGTCAGTATTAAGTTTTAGGAAATTACCTGAGAGCCAAGCTTTAATTTCAGATAAACATTCATTCAAGACAGGTAGAGGAGAAGAACTTGAAGGTTTAGAAGATAAATATAACTGGGTGTCATCGGCATAGCAATGGAAATTGATACCGTATTTCCTAAAGATAAAACCAAGAGGAAGTAAGTAAATCATAAATCAAAGTGGCCCCAAAACAGATCCCTGAGGAACTCCAGAGGTAACTATAAGTGATCTTGATTAAGAGCATCTCTGTCTGAAGTGTTAATGATCTTATGGTTTTAGTTGTTCTATGAGGAGTAAAGCTGGATTTGTTTTGTTTTTTTAATTGAGCAGCAACGCCTTATAATGCTCTCAGATTGTGTAAGATGACCTGATGAGCAATGAATTGATGCACTGAAGGCTTTTAGCCAAAATGTCTGTGACCTTTTATTCCCTTATTTTAAACTGAATTAAGAAACTTAAGTGTACAGACTGTCTTTATTATTATTATTTTTTTTTTTGCTAAAATCACCAAGGCAAAATGAGAGACCAGCATTTTTTTTTTCAGTAGGGTTATTTGAAAATAGCATTCAAAAATAATCTAAATTTACTTTTCAGGTAGAAGAAATTTCTTGGCCAGGGTTTGGTTGGTGAGAGGTCTAACAAAAGGGAAATTTAGAACTGATAATTAGGGACAAAGCACTTCCCATTTATGCACCCATTAGCAGAGTACACCGAAAAGGCAAAGCAGTGACAGATGAGGTCATCTCACTCTTTTGTCTTCCCTTTCTGCCATAGAAAAAAATGACGAATGCTCAAAATGCCTTTTCACTTCCACGTTTTATGGAGCATTTGGACTTTGTAAATACACTTTTCATTCTGTATTCAATAGGCACCATGCCTGTCTTCCAGAAAATGTTTAAAATTATGATATTAACAAAACGTTTTTAAATGTCAATTGACAGGGTAGTTCCATGATGATTAGGACAGAGGTCAATAAATCTTTACAGAACACCACTAATGGAGGTGCCTTACTGGTACAGTTTGATGGTGAGGGTTTTTTCTTTTCTTTTCTTTTTTTAAGCAATCATTGGCTTACAATATCTTATGGTTTAAGCTTTATGGTTAACTATAATTAACCTGGCAGATTAATACAATTTTAATAATTAGGTCATTGAACAAACTATATATATTCAAGTCTTCATATGGAATGTTATAAACATGTTTCTTTCATCGCTATAATTGATTAAAATCTTTAGCATGCAGGCTAATTCATGCATATGCATGTATCTGTCTGAACGTGAGGTAGTTCTTATGCAGAGCTCCAAAAATGGAGCATGAGGTAAAGTCTAATTTGCCCAAATTCATTTAGTGTTCTTTCTCCAAAATGGATTTATAAGGGCTGAAAAATTGAAAAAGGAAAATGAATAAGAACTCAGCACAGAAGGAAACCTGTGCGCTTGGCCTTGAGAGTATGATAATGGATTTGTGCCCAATTATCCTCGACCCAAGTATGTAGAGAACCAGTTGGTAGATTATATAAGTTGTAATCTTCAGTAATGGCAGGTTGTGAGCATGAAAGGTATTCCAGAGGAAAAACATGGAAAAAGAACATTAGAGCCCTCCAAATGCTACGTGCCTGCGTTTTGAGTGCACTCTCTACCCATTGGCCAAAGCGCTTCGCTTAGGGACCAAAAACATGGCAGCTATAACATTATGGTATAGGCTTTGCATTTGAGATTTTTCCAAATAATGGCCTTTCATTCAGCTCTTTTCTCTTCGTCGAGGGTCATCATCTTCCCTTTTAGGTTTTGTTTTTGGTTTTACAACCCCCCCCCACCCCCTTACTCTCCGACAAAATGCACGAGGAAGATTCATTTCCTCTGCATCCAGAGCCCGAGTGGAAGATGGAGGGTCCTTAAGGCTGGTTTTTAGACTGATATGAGGGCCTAATGCCGGAGAAGCAAAACAAAGAGCACCGGGATATCACAAATTCTGCAGTAATAAAACTTTCACTGCCGATTTCAGACGCAAAAATTGCCAGGCCAGAGGAAATTCCAAGTACACTCAAACCGGTGGCATATAGCCTTAATTATAAACCTATTGCCTGCTAGCCGTAATTGGAAAAAGCAGATTTAAAAGGTTGCTTTTTGCGCAGAAGCAGCGAATATACTGTTTTTTTAACATTTCTGGAAATCTGCGTTACACAGAGGCTGTGTTTGACATTTAAAAAGAAGCTTTTACCTTCTCAATATAGTTGGTGCTCAGCAACATAATAGAATGTTGCCGTAATTGTAGCTTCCTTCAAACTTCATGGGGATTTTTTTCCACAATTTGTTTTTTAAGTCACAATTCCTTCTGTTCTGGATGCATTTATGTCCAATTGATTACATATTGTGACTTATATTCATGCGTATTCTGTTCCTCTTCAGGCAAGATTCAGAAAGCTTCAAATGTTGCTTGTTCACTGAAAAGAAAAGAAAAAATAGAAATGGCAATTATTTTGCAGAAAAATCAAACGGTGCAGATCAAAAAGCCCATCAGGGAGCTAACAATGACTTAAAAAAAAATCTAATAATTATGACTGTATTTCCAATTGTTTCACGCATTGTGACCAGAATGAATCATGAAGCCTATATACAATATCAGATCAACAGGTTGCATTTTTCAGTTTCAGAACAGAAATTTAAACTTTATCCAGTGTTATGTGGTTATGGGGAGAAAAAAGGCCTTTCTGGATTAAACTACGTAGATCTGCCTGCTGACTGCTTGGTCAGTGTGTGTAAATATATTCTCCTAACACTAAACCCTCACAGATAGAAATAAAGCCGTGCACTCCCTCATTGGCCGAATGGAATACATGGCTGAATTCAATTGGCCCTCCTGATCAGCTGACAGGATGCTGTTGCTTAGAAACATTGTTTCCTACCAAAGCCAGCCCTTCTCTGCAGCTTTGCCAGTCCAATCAATGTGGCCACAGACTGGCAGCTTATATCTCATGCTGTATTTCAAATATGTCTATTTAACGTATTGCTTCTTATACATTTTTTTTTTTTTACAGTTTATTCAAACTCATTCAAATGTGACAAGTAATATTTTACAGATAACTGATGGGGTTATCACATACACTGCAATCCACGCAGTAAACATATTCATTTTGTGAGTGAACAAGTGTCAGTGGTCGTCAGCTATCGAGTTGTTTACATGGAATATGGACTACAGATGCCATACAACACATTTCAGCCTCATCTTTAAGTATCAGGCAAATTGTAATTCTGGTTTCCGTGGAAACCTCTCAGAGCCAAACAATGGATGAAGGGTAAAGGACAAGTGCAGGATGCCGATCTTTCTTTTGTGGATGCGTGTGTGAGCGTGCATGTAAGAAGGCTTGTGTGCGATATGCGCGTGTCTGTGTGTGCGCGTGTGTGTTATGGGGGAGGGAAACATTCTGGACAGGCATAGCTGGGTTCATAATGAGCGTGTACAGCATGTCATGGGATTACGTGTAAAGAGTGCTCGCATCTCCTTGTACATCAGTCCTCGGTGAGAGACGGAGACTGTAGGGCATGCAAATCAGGAGTGATTTCAACACCCCCTGCTTCATCTCTACCACATATTCCAGCAGATTTTAAGTTTGTTTACTCCTTGTCATATTTCCCTTTAAGCAAATATATGTGTTCAGTCTTTTTTTTTTTTTTTTTAGAAAAGACTATTAATAATTGAAGACCCACTTTTGATTTTTTTTGTATGGTACACTCTTAAATATGAAGGTTTTTAATTAGAATTAATGGTTCCATGAATAACCTTTAATGTCCACGGAACCTTTCTATAAAAAGGTTCTTTATAGTCATGTCATTCCAAACCCATAATACCTACCTTCTGACCCTCCATAGACAGCAACACAACTGACACATTCAAGGCCCAGTAAGATAGTAAGGACATGTGACATCAGTGGTTCAACTGTCATTTTATGAAGCTTCAAGTATACTTTTGTGTCATCCTATCTGTTGAAATCGTTGCTTGTAAACAAGGCATAGTGTATCCGTGTTCTACATCAGAATACCACCTCCTGTGTCAGTTGCACCACAGGTAGATATTGTAGTACTCTGAACGTGCTGCAAAGACTGATATGGAAGAGAAGTAACTGTTGACTGAATTATTTTTCTTTTCTTTGCAGAGAAAGCATTTTTGTTTCACAACATTTCAGTTTTGCTCTCTAAGCAGGGTCAGAAAGCTTTTAAATTTCATGAAAAATATCTTAATTTGTGTTCCAAAGATGAATGAAGGTCTTACAGGTTTGGAACAACAACAGGGTGAGCAAAATGTACTTTTTTGATGACCTATCCCGTTAACATTCATAGAACCATTCCATTAAACAGATGGTTTCTTTATAGTTGAAATATATATATTTTCATTTTTCTAATTAAAAAGCTCTTTTCAGAAGGTTTTTCAGGAAGGTGGATCTTCAGGAACAGGATTCTATGGCATCGCTGTGACATTGCCCTTTGGAAACTTTTATTTTTAAGAAAGTAGAAGAAAAATTTTAAATATGTAACTATGAAGTATATATTAACTATGAAGATCCTTTGGTGCATTGGAAAGGTTCCACATGTATGGCATTGCTGCGAAAAGCCCTTCTTTGGAACCTTCACTTTTACAAGTGTAGGTTGATATCCTGCAACAATGCCACAATGTCACATCCCACAAGTCCTTGTATGTGGTCATCCGGAGTGAAGAAAATATGGGAAAGAATCGTACAAGACAAGGGAGAAAATGTTTTAGACGAGTGCCTTGAAATGGCTTTTGTCTTGCATTTCTGTAATTGTGGCCACTCTTCTTAGCACTCGCTGGTTGCTTCAGACCCGTGTTTTCTTGTTTTTTTTGCTTGTATGGATCTCAAATCTCAAGCTTTTATGGGGCTCCGGGGGCCAGAGTGGAAGAGCAAGTAAGACAATATCTGCAGCTTTTCAGAGAGGACACCGCTCAGTTTAGGTCAGGAGAGATGGACAAGAAGTTTGGAAAGAAATGATTTCACCATTTCATCAAAACACGCTCTTTAAAGGGAGGCAAAGAGAGGTCAAGTGTAGAAACCACACTCAGGCAGAATTACCCTCTCACCCCTTAAGAAAGCTAAGGGAGTTCTCAGCAGGGAAGCCTGAGCGCCGCACCACGCCTGCGCCGAAAAAGCCGGCCATCAGTGTGCAGCGGCAATTTCTGCCACTTGGGGATCACAGGTGAAAGGAAATTGATGGGCACTTTTCTATTATTAGTGCCAGTGAAGGAAACATTAGTGTCAGAAGAACTTGTCGAGCTGCTTGTGGTTCTCTCCTCCCATGTTCCCCAGAGGACTTCATACTTTTCTTGGCAGACTTTGAAGTGTGGGCGCCAGATTGTGTCAAATCCCTCTCCCAAACATGAATGCTGGGAAAATAATCTTCTGCGCTGAGATCATTAGCTGATTAGCACAGTTACCTGGAAAGGCTACACTTTCTGCCAAGTAATTGGGGTTTCCTCGCAGGGGCTGCCGAACAGCTGCTGCTTCTCGCTAAATACAATGAATTACTTATGGGCCGCTTAGCTAAACAAGGAATCACTCTGTACAGGTTTGCATAACACCAATATGGACATCTGTCAATGTGACTTTTGAACCGCCTCTGCCTCGGCCTGGCAGGTAACCTGACGCTTATCACTGCATCGCTGGGCCGTGGGGTAGATTAGGGCCACCGGCAACCATAGATCTCTTTAATGAATAATGAAAACACCCCTAGCCAAAAACTGACCCTTAAAATCGGGAGATTTCCTTTATATGCGCAACTAGCATAT
>JAUCMU010000053.1:6248822-6265519 GCA_032275025.1 Enteromius treurensis
AAGGTCTATAAATACATTCATTTATATCATTAGGTTTGCTTTGGGATGCCGTACAAACACTTTCCAGCACTGTCAAATGAGTAATCACATCCAGTATAAAAGTTTCTTTTAAATAATACGTGTGTGTGTGTGTACTGTGTATATTTATTATGTATAAATAAAAATACATATGCATGTACATATTTAAAGAAAATGTTTATATAATATATATAATTATATATGATATAATTTATATTAATATGTTTAAATATATATATATATATATATATATATATATAGGATAAATAAGTGTGTTTGTGTAAATACAAATATATGCTGTACAGTATGTGTGCGTGTGTCTATATATACATAGTAAGTATATATGGTACACACGCACATATAACGTAAACAAAAACATTTATTTGGGATGTGATTAATCATAATTATTCATTTGACAGCACTAATAAATAAATATATATATATATATATATATATATATCTGTTATATATAAATCATATAATTGGAGTCATATTATCAATATCTTATTAATAAAATACATATCATATACATAGCCATTTCCATATCTTATATTATATATATAGAGAGAGAGAGAGAGAGAGAGAGAGAGAGAGAGAGAGATTTAGAATAAATTAAATAGATTAAGAATAAAAATAAACTTATTTGTACATTGATTTTTCCTTAAAAACTGTGTGGTTTTTTTTCTTCTATAGGTATATATTTATTAATATTTTTATTATATAAATACATAATAGTTTTGGCTACAATATTGAGCATGTGAAACCGCTTTTTGATCTAACACTTTTTATTTTTATTTTTAAGAGAGCACTGTCATCCCTGCATCAAATTGGATCTTAAATTGTCTCTGGTGTTCCATGCATGCAGTTCGACAATTACATTGTAAACCAAATGCCAATTTGCACATATTGAGATTATTGGTTTTAATTAATTGATTGCAATCTCCATAATAAATACCCCCTTAATTTGGTCCTAATTACCCACATGTCATTTGTGTGTTGTGACAGCAAAAATACAAATTAATAGTGATTAAGGAGGACACAAATCTCCAAACACTTGTGCCCTTTGGACATGCTCTTTGTATCTCATATTTATGCTTAAGATCGAATGATGCAGCTACAGTATTATTTACAAACCCTCTCAACAGCCGTGCACTTCAAATCTATGATCAGCGCCTGCGGAAAAAAAGCACGAGGGATTCATACTACACTGCTTTAAAATTCCTCCTTGCGAAATCAAATAAACAAAATGATGGTGCCAACACAATGGCCTCTGTCATACAAGCAGCCTTGTGATAAAAAGGTTGAAGAAACAGTGCTGAAATACAAAAACAATCATGCAAATGTCTGATAATGTACAGTAGAATGGCAGAGAAATGCACAAAGGCCTGACAAAACAACATGATGAACCAAACATTTCAGTCCCGGAGTACACCAGAATAGTGCTGGGAACACAATGGGGGGACAAATAGCACATTTGTGCCTGAAAATACACCTCTTGTGGCTTTTTTTAACCAAATTATGGAAATGTAAAATGGCTGTCTGCGCTTCCTTGCAGCTGCCGTCTCCTAAGTGGATAAAATTCATGCTAAGGTAAAAACATAATTTCCCAATTTCTTTGTTGAGCATAGACAGCACTTTAATCCCATTTATTATTGTGAAGGAGATTCTGGCATTTAAAATTGGTCCATCTTATGAAGCACACAAAGGTTCGGGTTGAAACAAGAACGTGTTAAATTTAACAGGGGAAGGAGGAGAGGGAAAATGACAAACTAAATCTTACTTCAATTTACTGAGGGGAAATGCACAGGCCTGTTGCTTCCCTTTAGACATTAGCCAAGAAAACGCAAAGCCAGAAGACATTAGATAGGTTGTAAGGTGATGGACACATAGATCTACTGCTCTAATGTCTTGTGGAATGAATCAAAGCCATTACGACTTACAACAGCCCTTCGTGTAGGTTTTGAAAACAAGCATAGCATTTAAATAAAGTCGAAGCAAGAACGGGGCACCTCCTCTGCGGACTCATCAGTGTCTTCTCCAATTGCGTAACATCTTCACTTCCTCAGCACACACTGAGGACTCACATCGATCTCACTTACTGAGGACAAACGGTCATTTAGGTGTCCATTTAATGAGCTCGGAAATCAGCATCCTGGATTTGACCCATCCTACAAGACAACATGAATTCAGTGCATGTTTCAAATAAAAAAATATTTAATATGCTATTTCATACCAAAGATTCCGATCAGGTTTACTTGAACACTGGTAGCATCCAGCGAACAGGAAAGATGGTTTAAACCATGATTTAAACTCAATTATCGATTTGCAAAAAATCTAATTAGTTTCATTTTAAGGAGACAAATGTGGTTGAGCTTCGCAAAAATAATGAATAAAAAAAGCTTAGCAGAAACCAAACCTGCTTATTCCTCCATAAAAATGATCGAAATTAAAAGTCCTTAGTTATTGCATGCGGTTCCTTTAATAAAATCAGGCCAAGCTGTGTGTAAATGTGGCTGGAGGTGAAAAAAGCTTTTTTTGCAGCAAAATTTGCCGCAAAACACATTTAAATATTAATGAATAAATAAACATTACAGTAAGTGATGCATATTATATTTGCCTAATTATACACAAACTACTAGATCCGTTAAGAAAACCCTTGAGAATGGCTCCTTGTTGCTATTGTACTGTTTTGACAGTGTGTGCCGTATCTACTTATTCAAACAAGCAAAAAAGGACAGTATATGAAATCGCTTTGTATTAATCGGAAGCAGATCAGAAATCTGTGCTGAATCCAGTGACTATGATAAAAATGTCTCATTCAGTCTCTCATATTGTTTAAAATTCGACTGTTTGCATATGAACTGTAATTAGTTACCCAAATAGCGATTATTTAGTGCTTTTTTGTGTATTGTTACTGCTACTAAAGACAACAATGAACCTCCCCTTACACTTGTAAAACGAACAGTACAAGCCAAAAAAAAAAAAAAAAAAAAAGCTGCTACCCATTTGCTTCACGCAGGGCTGTGGTGCACCCTGACCAAAGTTAATCAAAGCCCTTCAATAGGACAGAACGCTTCATTGTGCATTGTGCAATTTTAAGACCAAATGTGAGGTCATTGCAGCAGATAAAGGCGACTGAGGTGTCAAACATTAAAAGCTGATTTACATCTAAACAAAGCATATGAGTTTTATCATGTAAATGCAATTCATATAATACAGTGGTTTAAATGTGTGCCTTATTTAACATACATGATTTATATCATTTGATCATTAGCACAAGCTCCAAAACCTGACCTGGGTGTGTCAGATAAGAGAGACATTTAAACCAAGCAGGATTGATATGACGGTAACTGTGCATGAACAAAAAGAATACAGCCTATAAATAGCCTGCTGTGTTTTATTCAACGTGCTGAATGCCCTTATATATTGTGGTTGTGACTAGACAAATTTAGAGATGCCAAGGAAAAGCACAATGCCAAGTGACAGGCTGTGTGCATCTAAATCGTGATGTGTGTAGGAGGGCGCTTTACATTACAAACATTAATTGCATGTTTTTAACCTTTACAGTCTTCCTGGCTGCTGATGTTGTGTCATCTATTTGTGGTGGTGAGCTAATCAGCATGTAAACAAACAAATATGTAATGAAATAAAGAAGTTGTCAATTCTGTATAATCATATAGGCTGTTGGAAGGGAAGAAGGAGGAGGGGAAAAAAAGCTTAAACGTGCTTAAGGTGGTTTGCTGGTCTCCCTTCATGGTCAGTAATTGTTTGTGAATTTTACTAGCAATTTTACACTAATTTACACTAATTGCTCATAGTAGTTTTGCATTTATTTGTAATAGTTTCATTATTATCTATTATCTATTATTATCATTACCATTATTGCAATTTGAACTTTAGTTGAATTATTATATAATTTTTGTACATTTTATTTTTAACATTATTTTTAGAGCAGTAATTTCTGCATTTTACTTGAGAAGCATTTAAACTACACATTCATTTAATTCCGTTCTATTTAACACAAACTTTTACCTATTTTTCAAGGTTCAGCCTATTCGCATCTTTCATTAAAACATGAATGGAGCATGAGAAATATATGAAACACATAACACACTTTTTCATATTTAATCATGGTTGAAAAAAGTTTAAAACACTACAAGATAGCGTATTAAAAACAGAATCAAAAAATTGCTTTGTGCTTGTCATTATTATTATTTGATGTGTTATTGTCATACCTAGCAACAAATAAATGCATACATGAATGAAAAATGTCAATATACAATGGTTTCAGTTAGTTTTTGTTTACAAATCTCCAGTCACCAAACACACAAATTTACTAATTGTTTTAATTTACTTTAACAATAGTTAACACTGCTGGTTTTGGGCACTTTTAGCTGGTCGGCTTTAGGAGAACAGACCACCAAAGACCAGCAAGATCAGCACAGCCATACAGGGAAATAATCTTAACCCAGATTAAACAAGCAGACATTTTTAGCTTTATAGCCTTTGTAATTTATTTCAATTATTTGATTTTAACAACGATGTCATTCCAACTGGAAAGAAATACTAAAATAAAATCACGAATGACTTTTATTATGAAAGTCGACTTACAGCTTTTTCAGCCATGCGGTGACGTCATTCGGATCCGCTAAATTGACAGGCCACCTGCAGGGATGCAGCAAGGCTTTAAAGGGACAGGCTTCGGATGCATGGGAAGCTTTTGTTACAGCACATGGCGAGAAGAAGACGGGCTGTCATCTCCGGCGAAGCGTCCTCCGAAGCGCACCAGCAAAGACACGTAAGATCTCCTTCATTTCGTACCTTTCTGTAACAGAAAAAAAGAGCTTTTCGAGAGATTTCGCAAAGACGATGTCAACCAGAAACAAAGTGGTTAGGATAGGAGTTCATATAAGATTTTGAAATGATTTCTCTTTAAACATCCAACGCCCTGTAGCGATCCGAGTGATGTGTGTATTAAATTCAGAAATCTTGTATTTTTGCAAATAAAAATATAAGGAAACTAGCGATGCGATTTTGTAACAAAATGTGTCTAGAATATAAACTGCAAAGATCGTGATGTCGAATCCGAATGCATCTGGTGTCAGGCGCATTTTTACACAAACAAATAAAATGTGTGTGTTGTAGGGAAAGTTCCCTCAAGTGTTGATGATCCTGATCAACAGGTGACAAGAGCATCAGCATGTCTTCTTGAAGTCACTTAGATGTAATTTGCGGTGGGATTTGCATGCCGACTCTCTGTGTAAAACATGATGGACGTCTATTGTGAAGCCTGCCTATGAATGCACCCCTTTATAAAAGACTTGACAGTGTTTTTCAGCTTATTTCTTTCTCTTTTGAAAGCCTCGGGGTCAGAAACGACGACATTATTTATTACTGTTAATTCTGTTCTATCTCCTATTCAATCAAAATAATCGCTCTCCCCCCCAAGTCAATATGCTTTTGCAAAACTTCTATTGATTATAGGAGAGGAGCTCCTTCAAGATCCGTAATTCCCCAGCTGGTGTGTTGAGCGAATGACTACAATTAGATTTGAAGAGCTGTTTATTATAGTTATCCTTGGCAAATCCAATATCAGAGCAGTCCTCTACATCCTCATTTTACTGCCGGTGCTAATCATATAGAGGTGGTCCTGGTGGCCTTCCCTCAACGTTTAGCTCCAATGTATTCCGATGGCAATTTAATACAATGAAGTGAAGGCTGAACTCCAGCCCTCAGGGGAGAATATGTGAATTCACACATCTCCAGGTGGGCTTGTGTGGGGAGTCGTTCATATCTCGTTCAGTACGAAGAAGAAAAAAAGGCTTGCCTGAAGGGATAGTTCAGGGGAAAAAAATCTAATTCAGCCATTTACTCACCCTCATGTTGTTCCATACTGAATGTGCTAGACAAAAGATGATTTTAGGGTCTAACAGCCTCAGTCAGCACTTGTTTTTATTGCATCTTGCTCCACTGAATACTGACTAAAGCTGCTTAACAACATCTTGATAGAAAAAAACAAAAATAGATCTCGTACGACATGGGGGCGAGCCAATGATACAAGAATTTTAATTAAATTGGACCTCTTGAAAACACTATAACATCTGCATCAACTATGTTAGAGGTAAGAGGTTATTATGTATGTGCAATTACAAGGGAAAATAATTGTTCGAATGCGCTATGCTTTGCAAAAGTGCCCGTTTTCCATAAGAAGAATGTAAAAAAGGAGAGAAAAAAAAAAATACATCAGAGAGGTGAATGAACTCTTGAAAACGTCGAAAACAACATGCTCAATGCCCACTCACAAGAAATATGTGTGGAAAAGGGCGCATATAATTAGCTTCCGCCGGATATGCGCTAGGTGTCTGTGCTTCAATCAATTTCAGCACCACAGTGCTGGACAGCTCCCAGTGTCACAGCACAGAACAAGGGAGTCGATGCCAATCATTTCCAACAGCACGGGATCAGCCAATTTAGCAAATGAATGCTATATTTGGAAGTAGATGCACTAATGTTAATACCTCACTGACAAAATTGCAGTTTTGGCCCCCCAAGAATTCCTCTTTATAGCTTTTGGTTCCTGAATGAATATTATTGTGGGAGGATCTAGATCAAGGCAATATTTAGTGCAATAAAACTAAAAAACTAATTTTATATGTTGCTTTTAAAAACATTCATTGGTGAATTTAATGCGGTATTTGGCGAAGAAATGCATTGAGTTGAAATGATGATTTTAAATGGGTGGAAACAAAGATGTTGTTGTGCACACAAATGGAGAAAAAAAAGATAAAATAAAGCTTTTTTGTTTCTAGATGAACATAAGTTAGACTGAGCTGTAGGCTGGTTAATCTAGTCAGAATGAATTATTTTTTGCGTGGGGCTTAGTGACAAACCTCTGAAGCACTGAACAGATGTTCTGAACCACCTGTTAGATGCTGACGTGTTCAAAGTGCATATTGTGAGATCCTTAAAATTTATTCCACGGTTGTCTCTCGATCATGCACAGATAAATCACACTCAGAGATGTTCTGTGCTATATTGATAATCACTTTTCATTACAAATAAAATAAATAAACTGTGTTATCTGGCCGGAAATTAAATTAGGTGTGCTGTATGTAATTATGGTTGGTCAACCTTGTGGTTCTATCTGATTTACAGACATACATTAATGTGTGTAGGAGAAACCGTGGAGTTGTAAGACCATCAGTTTAGCCAATTAGAAATGAGCTACAGAGGAGAATCTTACATTGACCACCAACCTTCTAAGGTGTAACGTTAAGTGTTAGATTTTTTTCTTTTCAGAAAAAAAAATGAGGTAAGAAACACTAGCTTCATAGATATGTATAATCCACTTAAGCTTTTCATCTACATTTTGAAAACTAGAACTATTATGTCAGATCAGAGTTGCTTGTCTGCATATATAATATATATAATATATATATTTAAATATTACAATACAAATGGTAATCAACACGCCAAATAACCATGGTAACTACACTACATTGTTACTACAGTGTGGTCGTAAGGGTTGGCTTTATTTTACACCGTTTAGGGATCCTTTGTGTATATCTATAGGCCTAGTAGATTAATTTAAAGCATATACATTTTGAAATATCTGATTAAAGTTGCAGACAAGTAGCAAAAAAAATCTGTTAACGCTACAGACCTGTCAACAAAACGTGTTACACTTCCCGGTCTCGCGCACACAGAAATATAAACTAAAAATCTCTAGTACTCCAATAAAGCTTGACTGAACCGAATCGAACTAGACTCCCAATCTGTAAACTGACACACAATCGCAGAAAAGCTTAATTGTAGATGACAAACAGCGAAATTATCGATGATTTCTCGCTGTTTTATTGGCGCGTGGCCGCGCCTCAGAACTCATCGATCACGTGCGGTCGCTGTGGATGCGCGCGAGCAGGCGGAGGTGACAGGTTGTCTGTGAGCGTCGTGATGACACATTTACATGGAAAAACACTTCCAGAAATGGCAGCCCAAATGGTTCGGTGCATGTCGCGGTCTGTACTTCGCAAGCAAGACCACAAAATCGTTCAGAGCAGGTGTTCAAACAAGAGGATATGCGCAATTAATGCAATTAGATGCAGCTTGGTTACCAAAATACTGGAGTAGGTCTGAGTAAAACACAATATGTTGACTTTTCACATGTAGATGCACTCACTTTGTCACCAGAGACACTAAACTTAACGTTGAACGTGGTCTTTATTGTTTTTAACAAACGTCTGTAGTCAGTGGACCCATTTAAAGTGACAGATAAAAGGTGACAAACCAAACATCTTGTTTAAACGCCTGTAACTCAGTGTTTTTTTGCATATTTGTAGCTAACAGATATGCAGATAGTATTATATCCAAGTAGTTTAGAAACATACAATTTTGTGTAATTTATGTCCTGAACAAAGAGTGCTGTAATAACAGCTAAGATGTAATAGCATGCTACATTTATTTTGCTCCCATTGTTATCCTAATTATATCCTTATATAATTCAAAGTGGTGGCCATATGGCAAATGTTTATTTAAATGTTATACTAATACAGAAATACACTTTCTAACAAACAGTAAACTGAAAAAAGTGAATGTTATATATCAAACTAAATGAGAACCTGAATTATCGTTTTACTTTATCGCAAATTATAACCAAGGCATTCGCTTTTACCTTTAACCTCAAAGTTGTTCCATGTATTTTTATCAGGAGGATGGTGGTCATGGACGATAGGGAGTTCTAATCGGTTAAACTGACGGTGTTACAACTCGCCTTGTGTTACAGCACTCACCCAATCCAATATCAAATAACAGCTGTGTAAATATATATAAATCCTAAGGGAGACACTGCTTACTTAGCTCCCCAGCAGTAACAGGTTCCTCCTAGATAGTGTTTGAGTTCACAGCGCTGTTGCTCTGAATTGGATTTGAGCTTCAGGGACCTTTCAGGCTCCTCTTGTTTGGTGTTGATATTTCAGAGCGATATTAGACTGCAGGGTAGCCTTGTGGAATATTGTGGAATCTACTGAAGCATCATCAAGACCTTGAGGGTCTTTTAACGCAGCCGTTTTCACTTTGGCCCCTGACCTTGAAGATGGCAAGCCGCTTTTCCACATACGCATTTTCCAGAGTAGGTCAGGCATCAAAACGTGAGAGAATCTGCGTACGAGCGATGGCCATTTGTGGCTGCGTTTGAAGTGCGAATCAGCCAATGCCAGTGACAGTCTAGCAGTGGGGGACGTGGAGCTGTGGAGCAGCTGTCCACTGGGGACCGGAGGCGATGGGAGGGGTCGGTGAGAGGCCGATGAGGAGCGTGAGGCCTTAAACCAATATGCTGGTACATTGTCTGCTACTGAAAGGAAAAGATTGTAGCGATTACCTATTACACTTTACAAAGCAAGCTTGGAACTTCTGTGTTAATATCCGAAATGTTTCAAATAAATAAAAAAAATCCCTCAAGTTTTCACCCATAGTTTAGAATGCAAATGTTTTCCTGTTTCCGAACGGACACTTTTTCACGGTCCAATGTGTCATTCGCCTCCACAGAGAGCTAAGCACACTGATCCCAAGGGTATGTAGGCTAAGAAGCTCGGCTTTCCTTTCGGTGAGAGAGTGCCTGTTAGGCCGTGCAATTGAATTACAAAGCAGGAAGTGAGCAGGACTAAGATTGTGCACAGCAGGGTTCGGCCGCAGCGGAGGAGATGGTGCATGGATGCTGTGCAAATCAGAGCAGGTCTCGGGAGAGATATTGCGATATATCTTTTCCGTTCTAGTTTTAATTACAGATAAACATGGACCACAGAGACTTGAAATGAATGTAGGATGCGAGACGATATGTGCATTTATCTATTATGTAACCATGACGATTTCTGTGGGTTTTTTCCCAGGTTTTCACTAAACAACTGTGAGGAGAGGCGTTGACATCATCTGTTGGTGGTGTGTAAGTATAAATTAGCTAATGCATCCTTAACATTTTAACTGCAAAACAGATCTCAATATATTGGATGATATTAGTGTGTGTGCAGATGGATAGATAGATAGATACAGTAGGTACATAGCCATAATTATACATTTTATTTATATTATTGATTTATTATAGCTTATTATTTATATCAGCTGATATTGAATATTTCATTTAACAAGTTACTTTTTTTAATCGCAATTTTTTCTATAATATATAAATGTGTATATATATATATATAGTAAAAAAAAAAAAAACATGACATATACAGTACATCTTTTTTTTTTTTTTTTTACAAACTAAAGTCTGAATATTTTTTAACTGACTTGGCGCATTTGTTTTTGAAAAGCCTAATAAAAAAGTTAATAAATAAACTTTCAAAATAAAAAAAAAATCTCAAAATAAATATCCCAATTTGAATGTACATTATATGCTTAAATGTACTTTAAAATATTTATAATTTTTTGAATAATAAATGATCAAAATAATAAATTCATAAATATCAAACAAATTAAATGGAAAAACATAACATTTTTTTTATATATATATATATATATATATATATATATATATATATGGAAACCGCCAATAAATAGTCAATATATTAGTATGTTTTAATACTGGCCACTTATTGGTTATCGATTATAACATATAATAACTAAATACAACTATGGGCTTATCTGTATTAGCCAAAATATCATTCCTACCCTTTTTATTGTACTCCAGCATAAATCCTGACCTGTGCTGCCTACCTAAGCCCTTCCTATTGAAACAACGCATTGAACTCTTTCGTCCTGGTTGCCCTGGTTACGGCCACTTATCAAGGAGAGGTCTTAAAGATCAAACAGGTGTGGTATCCAGTTGCCGCGATCCTCCCGTTGCTATGGACCTTTGTTCGGTGCCGTGCACAGGTGCACGCCAGTGCCGCGGAGCACGGCGAGTGTACACAAAAACACGACAGAGGGACAAAAAGCATTTCGCCTCAGCGCTGTGGTGCCATAAACTGCCCAGCGACCTGTCTGTGGAAGGGGGGCGGGGGCGGAAAGGAAGGAGGTTTTCAGACTGCAATTCGACATCAGAGGTGAGCCCAGCGAGGGGCCCTGACTGACGGCAAAAGCTTGAGTTCACATAGACGTATCTACTGCTCTCCCACTGGTCGCTAGTGCTCCTCGCCATCCACCACAGGAAACTCCACAATAGCACGCGGTTACATAGCGCATATTGTCATGTTGCTGTTCTCAACTGTCACTCAATTCGCGGCAGCTGTCTTCACCAGCCTCTCCATCCCTTCAGATTTTAGCACTAGAATCTCCTTTTCACCATCCAAGTGTTTCGATAGCGGCAGGTGGCGTGACGCGTCCAACAAGCGGTGCTTAAATCTCGTTGAATGCAGCCGAAATGTGTTAGATTAAATTTCTACCTATTGATTAACAAGAGACGTGCCTGCGTATTGAACTGACGACGATGACTATAAGAGACAATCAGATTTGATTTGAGCACAATGGCCATGAGGTCATCTGACTTCATTGCGACATTCTGCAGTTTAGAAAATGGCAGGATTGATTTTTGCTGTTATAAAAACAGGCTTAGATGGTTTGCCATGGATGTACAATTGAGGTAATCTGATTGCAGCTGAGGAAATCGTAACTGAATCAGAGGGCTTGCAACATTGCGTCTCTTTAAATAGACCAGACGCTTTCCATGTAGAAATTTTTGGGTGAAATCTGAATGTGTTTTTATCAAAAAATGGGGAGTTATCGCAGACAAACATGAAAACAGCTTATACGAGGCTGCCAGTTACCTCAAACCGAAATTTTTCAGCATCCCTCTGACAGGCAGATTGGGGGGTGTGGAGAAAATTCACCACCTCCACATCTCTCCAATTTCAGCACTGTAAAATAAAAGGAAAAAATGGCAAAAAGGTCGTTTTGACTGGGCTCCTGGGAGAGAGCATGTTCAGGTAATTAAGTGTAGCTTCACTCAGCCCCCTTGTCAAGGCAATTACCGTAAATCATATGCTCTTACCCGCGTTAATTACCGAGAAATCGGTCTGTACACCACTGACTGACAACCACACTCCGGCCTGCACATATTTACAACAATAACAATTATCCAATGTACCGTTACATCTGTAACAGCTGTGGTCAAAACAGATATTGCTTGTGAAATGTAACTAAAACAATGATAAACGAGGTTTAAATGAATAACATAGCCCTCTTCCCCAATTTAAATAGCTTTAAATTCAAATTAGAGTTGTCCTTGTATTTCAAAAGGAAATTGCATATCAAAACTACAATGTTATAAGAATATTGCATTAATTATGATGCATGAAATGAATTGCATATATATGATTTAAAATAGAACCATTTTTAAATACATTTACTTAAAAAAATTATAAATATAAATGTACATGTATTTTACTTATTTTTAATTAAATTATTAAATGTTTCATTTATGTGATGTATTTAACTTAAACAAAATGTATAAATATATTAATTTTGTTTTTATTTATTTCAATTTTATTTATTTTTTTTTTAAAATTGAATATACTTCATTTTAAATATAATTTTAATGGAAAACTGAGTTAAAATGTAAAAAATGCAAAAATGACATTTTCATGAGTGGACTCCTTTGTATAAAACATGTTTCTTTATTCCACCAAATCTTTAAGAAATTTTATTTAGTCCTAAATTACAGCGCGTCTGACTCCAGACAGTACATTTCTCGTCAACTTTTCTATTGTAGATTATTAACTGCTGAGGAACAGTTTGCCAGTCCGCTCAGCAGCTCTCTCAGCCCCACCCAGCAGCACTCAGCAAATCAGTAAGAGATGGATTCAAGCATCTCTGCAGTGTTTCTTCCTCAAAGAGAGAGAGAGAGAGAGGGAGACTGAGTGAGAGAGCGAGTAGGAAGTGGGAAGTCACCTCCGTCACTGTAAGTCACCCACCTAATCAGCTCAGTGCCTGGGGAGAGAGGGAGCAAGAGAGGTAACAATTTTAAGGGGTGACTGAACAGCCACATAAGGTGTTCCTGCTATGTTCCCTCAAAGGACGGGTTCACTGCATGTGAAGGGAATCAAATTAGGAGAGGTGGCCAGCCGGGTTGGGGGCTGCTGTGACGTGTTATTGTGTGTTATTGCATTAAAGAAATATTTCAGGAAGATTTTTTAAAGCATAGTAGGAGTTGGTGAGCTAACAAGGAGGATAACTGGCTCTTTTTTTTTTCTTTTAGGAGCAAGAACAGATTGCTTATTAAATGCTCAGTCTTTTCATGTAAACCTATGTTTTGAAAAACAGAGTTTTTGTTTTCCAAAAATCGAAAACCAATTGAAACCTGAACTCTCTGGGGATTTATTAATCGCTTCAGATGGAAAAAGGTGCTTTCGTAGTTAGTGGTTGAATAATTGCATTTTTTTTTTTTTTTTTTTTTTTAGCAATTAGTCGTTATCAGCATTCCACATCTGCCGTGGAACATTTTCATTTAAACATCTGAATGTGAGTAGAAACACATCTCCAACAAGATTTCCAAGCTAACTGACATTATCTGCCATCTCAGCTCCATAATCGGCTGCCCTAATGCATTTTTTAATTGTTTTCTTTCCCCAATACGTGTTCCACACCTGAGTAGAGAAGGAAAAAAGTACCATCTATTAAATGAACATCTCGTCATCTGCCTGACCAGCTATTTCAGGTCTCTCCATTAGCGAGAGACGACGAATCCATCTGACGTCCAAACTGTCATATCCCCGAGCCTATAAAGATCCCTATAACATGCTCAACAATCCAAAAAATGGAGACAATTGATTTTCGCCCTGCCAAGAATGATCGTAATAAAGTTTTACAAGCATGACGAATCCCCGAGGTTACGATCTATGCACATTCTCAAAGGAAAAAGATTTCTCTTTCTCCATCGAATTAGAATTAGACAAACGGCGGCGACAGTATAATTGGACATTAGTCTTAATTCACGTGTTACAGGAGCTGAATTGAATGCTCGCTCCTCTTGGCTGGACACCGAGCTCTTTTTTTCTGCACGGCGCGTTCGGTTTTTCTAATTGTGCCCAGTGAAAGGCGGCCATCCTAAACTGAAGAGCATAATTTAACTAGCCTTAATAAAGGATTACTATTCAACGTAGAGCCCATTATTTTCCAGCTAGACTCCCGACCGGAGATAAATAGGAACGGTACTCTCACCTTTTTTTCTTTCTCTCACTTGCTCCCACTTCTCTGGAATCTTAAGTAAATGTATAAGTGTGTGCAGAAACGGATTCAGCTACTTAAAGAAAATGAGAGGGGACCCAAGCAAAAAAGGACGCCTCGACTTTATTCAGTCGAACTGAGGAGCCTATTATGGCTAATATGTTTTTTTAATGGGAAAAACCATAGTTGATCCGAGCTAATTTCCCTTGTGCGGCTTGGGCTCTGAAAGTAATCCATCACCTCAGTATGAGGCGGTGGCGGCGAGTAGCCACGTCTCTAATGAAGCTCTCCTTCAGAGGGCTAAAGAATCACACTGTCAGTCTCCGCTCAATGCCATCTCTGACACAATGGCCCCCCGATTGTTGCTTTCTCTTTGTATGTGCTAACCCAAGCAGGGCCTTATACAAAATGAATGGGCTGATGTAACCTTAGCTTTGGCGGTCCCCTGCCATCCCAAAACACCTGTCAGTCACGCTTTTGTTGTCCGCGCAGGTGAGTTTGACGGCGCACGCCGTACATATTTCTGAATCTCGCGGTTCGTGTTACGTCGCACCAGGCGCTCCATGACCAGGGAGGCTTTTCAGCTAGATTTTGTTGTTGTTTTTGCTGTAGAACCCTCCGCCCTCTGGACTGAAAGGAAATAGAGTGTTTCTTTAAGAGAGAAGGGGGCACAATCCCGTCGCTCGTGTCTTCCGAGGAAGCTAGAACGAAATGCACTCAGCTGTCCTTCTTCAAATGTCACTATCAAAGGTCTACGATGTGTGTGTGTGGAGGTTTTAGCGAAATGATGTGCAAGCTATAAAAAAAAGGCCAGCTCGCTGCACCTTTCCTGCCTCGCCTTTGCTGTCGCTCTCTTTTCCGTGCATTGATCTGTCATTTAAAACTGATCACTTCATTATCTCCCGAACGGCGGGCGTTACGTGGGAGTCGTGAGCATGCTTAACCGAGTGCTTTTTCGTTTATGACCGGCTTTTATACCCAAGGGTAACTGCCTCGGTGGTTAATGGTAATTCAGGGAACGCAGGATTGATGGGAATGGAGTTTAATGCTTGGTTGTCATGTTGTCATGTCTTTTATTTTGTAATCTGATTCTGTCTGTTGTTTCATGCTTCCCTTGCCCTCATGTCTCTTCGCTAGTTTTTTTTTCTTTTTGTATTTATTGTGTTGTGTCATGTTTTGATTGGTTGTCCTTGTCGTTGTGTCACGTGTTCATTGGCCTGTTCTTGTCATGTGACTGTCATTGCTTTGTATATGGGCGGGGCTGTGCAGCGCCGGCACTAAGATTTATATGGTCGGACTAAATAAAGTGAAATAAAATGCATTACAAAATGAGACCTAGTAGTAAAGAATAGTAAAAATTGTACGCAGGGTTGAAAACAGTAAACATATTTAAATTAAGACTCATGTCGTCAAACTACTCATGTAAACAAACAAAAGCAAAATACATTGTTGTATGATTTATAAAATTAGATATATAAAAAAAGCTGATTTTTTTTTTGTTTTATGGCCAGTAAATATATGTTCGTCCGAGGCAGAGAAGGAACAGGACAGGGTCATTGTAACAAAAATAGGCTGAGTTTGCGGCTTCGACATTCACGATACCACCTGTGAACATTCTTGGGAACGCCAGCCAAAAGAATTGGGCCATGAGACGATTTAGTGTCGTTGTTGCGCTAAATGTCCTGCCATGGGATTACAATGAGTTTTTGGTACCAGCAACTGGGTTGTATCTTCTCTTGTCTGAGCTTCTTGGGTCACTTGATGCAACCGATCTTTTATAATTTGCAAAATACGGTTAGGAGAGTGGCCGAGCAGACTGGAGGGGTTGACTGTCAACAGAACGGACCTGTTCAAAAGCATGTTTTAATGACTAATCCTGTGGCTGCTCCAGGGGAAAAGAATTCTCCCGCAGAGAGAATTTGCTCTGTTCCCAGTTCAGACACAGGATCATTCCCGGTCTCTGGAAGCCCCGTCCCCCTTGGGTGGAGCTCACGGTCCTCCCCCGTAGTCCCCTCAGGGTGGGACTCGAGGAGGATGGAACCTAGGAACAGGTCGAGAGATAGAGGTAGAAGGGGATGAGGAAGAAAATAAAGAAGGAAGAGAGAGAGAGAGAGAAGCTGCTGGAAGGGGTTCATTGACCCCCCCGGACACGCCACCATATGATCCTCCGCCAGTTGGATAGCGGAGTCCAGCGATGTCGGTCACTGGCACTTGACACACTTCGCGGTTTTTCAGTCGAGTGATGAACTTCTCCAGTACCACTCGGTCGAGGATGAGCTTGACGTAGCTTCCTTCAGCTAAGAACCATTTGAGTCAGGAGTCCCGGAGCTGCTGAGCCAACACGGGGGTCGGCAGCTCTCGGCCAGGTCCAATGAACGGAACTGCTGGCTGGCTTCGGGGTCATCCTGTGGCCCCATGTTATTCAGCAGCAGGTGGTGGGTTGCTATAGGTGACGCTGCTGCCCCGGCCTACACCTCCCGGTCCATCCAGCTCCAGAACATCTTACGGTCCTCCTGCTGGGC
>JAUCMU010000053.1:6265619-6277621 GCA_032275025.1 Enteromius treurensis
ATATATTTATTTATGAATACATTTTCAAAAAAGACAAACATAAATACAACTGTACTTTAATTCTTCATGTTGCCTTCCTTTCTCACAAATGCTTGCATCTCTCCTCTGTTTTTCAAAGGTTTCCACTTGATAACCATTAGTTGTGTGATTCACACCTAAAGCTCTTTCCGGACCTGTTATTCGAAGTAGAGGCTTGCTGGCTGAATCATCTTTCATTTTGAGCCTCATCGAACCGAACGCGAGGGACACAAGGTTGCCACAGTAGCCTTCAGATATGGGCGACATTTTGCAGAGTGTGTGAAGTCTTCTCAATGGAAAGGGCAGGTATGCTTCAGGTAATACCACATTATGAGCTCCCAACGGTCTTGGATTTCTCCGGATTCGCTCTCAGATTCTAAAGTAACCCGAGCTAAAGCTTGCCAGAAACCCAAAGCACATATATACTGTAGAAGAGCTTTTAATAAATATTCATATTCATAGTAAATCAATTCCTTCACCTATAAAACGTACTGGGCATGCTTGATGGTTATATCCCAGAACATACATCCAGCATATTGGAAAAAAAAGGATCACAGAAAGCCCTGTCTGCCAAGATATTGAAGTAAATCTCAATACCTTCCACTGAAATTAAAATGACGAAGATACCCACTTCCCTTTCAGCAGATGTTGGTCTGAGTCGCTGTGGAAGACTAGTGATTTTGTTGTTGTTCCTTCTGCTTTCTGACAACAAGTCACAGTCTACCTCAGCGACCAGGTCCACTGGCTAATGATGTAGATACCAAACGAGTGGCTCATCAATGACCAAATGCCTTCGTTTTCCCCTTCATTAGGCAGGTAAGTTGCATCTGATTGTTACTTGTAGCTAACGCTCATAATTAAGCGCATTTTGGAGCCATGAACAATGCGGCTGATTAACTGGCTTTGCTTAAAAAAAAAAAAAAAAAAAAAAAAAACTGTCATTTTGAATATTCAAAAAGCGCTGTTAGCCATGTCTTTTTTTTTTTTTTTTTTGTCCGTGTTTGTGCGTTCCGAACTATGCGAATCCAACTCAGCAGAGAGTTGAATTATTTCTGTTGTTGCAAACGTAGCCCTGTAGGATGCGATTGCGCCGACCAACTTAAGGTGAATGTTTTTGTGTAGGAGGCTGATATGTTTCAAGGCCTCGAGCTCCGAGTTGATCTTTTATTCATGCAAACCTTGTTCACTTCTGATGAAGCAATTATCTCACAAGCAAATCGCTTTTGTGTCGTCTGTTAAACGCTATGCAATCGCATCGTTGTTTCTCTTTCGAACTGATTAAAAACCTCATCCTGATACCTGTTCTGAGTCGCCTCTTTCTTCTTTTCCTACACAAGTTTGTAATGTAATCGTGGTTCCACGTAAATCAGATCCACTCCTGTTGCTTTATTAATCAAATCGGCCAAGGTTATTAATCTAGTCCCTCTTAATTAAGAGGCCATAGATAGGTGAATTGCAGCATTTGTAATGGTATTGTGCAGCTGATGGATACACAGACCAATAAAAGCCTTCAGTAATGGCTTCGCTGTGACTATGAATATGCATTAGCCCAGCGAACGATGAACAATGAGAGTGGGTGTTACCTTCAACTCTCACCGAACGGTGTAGGATGTTTCCATGGTGACCACCATGGTAACGCAGCACTGAATTACTAGCCTCGGCCTTGAGAGGGGCTGTTGTCGACAATACTCGCCGCCTGCTTTTATCATGCTAAAACTATAGAGTGCTCTAGGTTATTACGACTCCATTACTTTAAGAGTAATTCATTTAATAAGATATCGGTCCTCCCAAAAAAGCCCATTCTCGGGTCAGGACGATCCAGGGATTGATTCGTATGAACTCGTTCAGTGTTATTCAAGGGGGGAAAAATGCTTTTGAGATGGAGAGAGAGCACCATTTTCATTTGCAATGATGCTCTGTATTATGATCAAGTCTTTACCTCAGTCCTCCGGCCCTGGTGACGGGTCAAAGGATTTCAATTACCACCGCATGAGCTCTCAACATCCTGCTCTGCCGAGCAAAGGTTCAACAGGTTCATCGGCTTATAATTTCCCATTGCACCTAGAAGACCTCGGTTAAATATTTTAGAAAGTAAATGGCGTTTTCATTTTGAAACGTATTGTGCTGGATATAAGATGACCCTTGAAGGTTTAATTGAAATGATTGAAGTACAAAGGGAAAAAATCTTAAGCTTCCTTTTTTGCATTTACTTCCTCTTTACTTACAATAATGTGATCATTGATTTTTCTTGCTTTCAATTGCATTTTTATTTTGAAACACACTGCACTGGTCATAAGACGACTATTGAGATTTAATAGAAATGATTAAATTACAATGAGAAAAATCTTAAGCTTCCTTTTTATTCACAATAATGGGATCAATACATTTTTTTTCCTTGTTTTATTTTATTCTTTTATTTTATTTTTTCATTTTAAAAATACTGCACTGGGCATAAATTATTAAATCAGAAATGTTTAAAAATTATCTTTCCTTTTTTACTTGACTAACAGTGATGGAATCAATAATTTTTGTAAAAACAAAGATGAAAAATATTAATCTTCCTTTTTTCATTAAAACCTGTGTAGAAACTCGTAAATGTAACAATTAAGTAAACACTGGATTAAAGCATTAAAAATGAGGGTTAATTTTTTTTTTTTTTTTTCCTGTACAGTGGGATTTATCTTTCTTTTACTTACTTGGCAAAAAATAATAATGGAATCACTATTTTCCCCAAAATCCAAAAAAATGATAAAGTAAGAGAGAGTGTGTATCACATCAGTACTTAAAATATATAATAATAATAGATGCATTTAAAATGTACATTAATAATAATTATAATTAATGTTATAAAACAATTCAAATTTTACATAATTATTTACAATTCCAGGTAAAGGTCAAAGGATGCCTGCGATGCTTTATAAGGCACCATGTGTATATAAACAAGAGCTGTGTTTTTATGGTTCGCGTAATCCTGTATATAAAGGAAATCTTAAAAAGCGAACAGATAAATGCTAATAATTCTGACTGTATAATACAAACTGTATCCACAATGTAAATAATACACATTTATGCAAGAGATTTGCACGACCAGTTCTATGTGATGCGTATAGGATCATAAAGTGTTAGAATTACAGGATTAAGTCTTTTGAGTTGCGAGGCAGCTTTAATGTCTCTGAAAGCCGAAAGCAGGCTTGTTTGAGAGGATGTGTCAGAAATAGCAGACTCCCTCTCACAGTCCCCCGAGTCCCTTGTAATCATGATGTGCAGTGATTGTGCAAGAGCGCCCCCTGCTGTACACTCAGCAACCCTGCAGCGCCCAGATGATGTCGCTCCGTGCAGGAGCCTCTTACGGACAATATGGACTTCCTCTGTGAGGCTAATTGTGATTTTATAATTAATACAATTACGAAACACCTTATTATGCTGCGATTTAACAAGATTCTACACATTTTTTGGATCAACGCGAAGTTGAGACTCTGCTCAGTAACTGTGCAGTATACTGTGCTCAGTATTGAATATTTATACCGTGACACGATGCCAAGGCGACGTAAGGGAGCGATATCACAGATAAACCCCTGCCAACTGCACTTCCTACAGGACAGCTGCCATCATTTGAGTGCCCAGCCGTGAGTGAGCTGCCCACCATCTGATGGCTGGGACGATGACAGGAACACAGAGTGTGACTGGGAGTGATCCATAACACACAAACACACACACACACACACACATCAATGCGCATCCTCTCTGACTTTCCTAGGGTTTACATGGAAACACATCGTCTGCAGTTGAATAGTTTTCGGTTTACTTAATACTAGTTCTAATAGAAGTAATGCATTTCAAAGCAACTTTTCTTTTACAATGTCCGCCTTACTTTGAGTTTGCCGCTTATAGGTATAAACAGGGTGTTTATAATTACAACAATACATTGAAAGCTCTGTTTGCATTTAAATGACACCGAAAATTTCGCACCACATTTAAGTTACAGATGGCCGTGCCAGCTTTTACATTACAAACAGGGAGGATACTATTTAAAAATGATTATTATTAATAGGCCTAAACTTTTGAGGTGCCCAGTTGCCCTCTTGAATGTGACCTTGGACCACAAAACAAGTCATAAGGGTCCATTTTTTTTAAATTGAGATTTCAACATCATCTGAAAGCTCAATAAATAAGCTTTTCATTTATGTATGGTTTGTTAGGATATTGGCCGAGATACAACTACAGGGTCACAAATATGGTATTGTTTAACTTTGCCAGTTTAAGTTTTTACACTTTGTCATCACCTGTGCTAAATTGTGTGATGTCAGAATATTATATATATGTATGTATATACATGTATGTATATATATATATATATGTATGTATATGTATATATGTATGTATATAGTGCAGGAAACGGTAGAACTCTTTGCACTAGTATGTTCATAATTCATAAGTTAATACATTAAAATAATATAGTAAGACACAGTTCGCAACATCACAAATAGTTTGTCTTATGAGCCCACAGAACCACTTCTTGTTCTGAAAAGTTACAAGTAAATAAGATACTGAACTTGATATTATTGAAAAGCAGTTTTGAGCTTGATACAAATGATGAAATCTTGTAATACTTAAAATGCTAAATCTGAACTCATTTTCTTTACTCATTGCACATAAGTTGTAAGACATTATTTTCCGGAAGAATGTATACTAAACATCTGGACGGTTTTAATTTGAGTTCAAACCTCCAAGAAAACAGGCTTTTACTGGGAAAGTACTCATAGAATATGTATGACAATGTGTTTGATGGGATTTTTTCCAGATGAATCTCGAAGATGCATCTGCTGTTCAAGTAATGACATAAGTTATAAAAGCACTTTTTGTGTATTTCTGCTTGTTACAGTTAAGAGTTTCCAAATAGTAAGTACCTTGTAATTAAGTATGAATTTTAGAAAAATAAATAAATGTTAAAGAGTCTCCAATTATATATACTGTAGGTATATTATTTTGTTCTGTTTATTTCAAACTAATAGTGAGTATAAATATATATTTTAAAGATTTTTCTCTTTCATGAAATGTGCAATTATAGCGCAGATGTTCCAACTAATGCAAGTGAACCACATCCAACATACCAGAACGCTAATGGAAAAACTCTTTTATGCTTACCTATTAATAGTCTGTTGATTAATTCTTATCTACAACACAAAATGTTTCCCAAAAAAGGGGAAAAAAACGAACTCTAAAATTATAGTGTAGCCTATTGTATGACTCATGTAGTAAGTTCAAGGTAGCTGTGTTGAGTAAGCTGAATTGCCCCTAAATTAATACTTGGAAAAGATTAGGGCTGCACGATTTGGGAAAAATGTCACATTGCGATTATTAAGGTCAAAATTGCGATTTGCGATTGCGATACGATATATAAGTGATTTGACTCAACTTGCTTGTTATCAAGGAAAATCCACACACAGATGACTAATAACGCTGAGATCTGTATTTCTCAACTGAGATACAGTATACAGTGCAATCTAGAAACAACTAATTAAATTGTACAAAATTAAATAACAGTAACATCTTTACATTACTGAATTAAATCACATTCAATTAACTTTAAAATATAATATATTTTTACATGTTGTCCCGAAACATTTTAGCAGGATGTAACATATACTGCGTATATTTCTTTTGGTATCTCTTGTCCAGTGTGCCAATCACTTTCTCAAATCCCTCTTTGTTAAATGTGCGTTCAGACCTGAAGTGACTTGGGCGAATATATCTCGCTATTCGCGTGTGGTTGGACGCTTGAACATGTGGAGTTTACACCGGTTTCACACTGAACGCGTCATCTGCGCGCATTTTTTCTGGCACCCATGTTAACGGATGAGAGCTTTCACGAAGGGGCGGGGCAGAAGCGCTAGCAGGTGCAGAGAAATTACATAAATCAAAGCACATGGCACACAGTGTTCAGAGAAAAGAAAGCTGGAAAAATACGACAGAAAGATGTTTGTCTATAGCCTGCCGCAGTACAAGCTGCCAGTATGAAAGCACAATCGGCGCGCGCTCCTGTTCTGAATACTCGCTGCTTATGCGTGCAGTGTAAAGCCGGCATGTTTAATGCGCCGCTTTATTCGCGTGAATTGCGTCTTTGCATTGACTTAACATGTAAATGACTCGCGCTTAACGCTTCATTCACGTCTGGAGTGAACGCAAGAATGAATGTCTTGTTACGTCCACGAATGCATTTATTTATTTAATATAATCGCAACATTTGCTGTAATGTAATCGCACAGGCTGACATCGCGATTGCGATATGATTAATCTTGCAGCACTAATTTGGAATGACATGAAGGGGAGTAATTAATGACAAAATGTTTATTTTTGGGTGGACTTACTCTACAAGTAAATAAAAAAAAATGTAATTTTGCATATTCCTAATGAATGATGCTTCATGTAATTCGGTACAAACAACTACATAAAAAAATTATAATAAAATAAGAGTAAGACCCTCTTTTCTGCATTGCGTTTAACACAGCAATAGACAAAAGCTTCCAGAGCTTCTTCTTGCACACTCTTAAACAGGTTGTATTTTCAATTTGCTGCTCTGCATCTTCAGCAGTTTGCACAGAAAATTTTGTCAATAAAGAGGGCATGCATAGCTCCTTCCTGTGAATGAATTATACAGACCGATGTTTCCTGACTCAGTGGAAAAGAGCTTTATATAGAAACGTGTATTATCTTTGCTGAGCTCCACCGGTGGGAGGACTGCTCAAGATTATCGCAGTTCAGCGGTTCATAGCATAGACACTGAGAAATTCACTCCGCTATACATACAAAATAAAACGGTTTATGCTGCACTCAATGCAGTTTTTCCGAGATCACTGTAACCTGCTGTTCATTTGTCTACTGGTTTGCAGTGAATTACCTTGGGCCCAGGAGGTCTGATGGGCATTCTTTACGCTTTTGAGCCTCTGACCTGGCAGGGTCCGACGAGTTTTCCCCGACAGCACTCATCCTCAATGCATATCACCTGTTGGAAAGAAAGTCAATGTAAGCGATTCAAAAAATGCTCAAAGGACACATCATCTTTAAGAAGGATTGACAAATGAACACTCTTAGCTTATAGTTAGGCTTCACTGTAGCGTTTAAAGATGTGGAACAATTAAAAAAAAAGTCATTATATTAAGTTATATCCTGAACAGGTAGAATAACAACACACCGTGCCAACTATTTCTGCTGCGTTTCGAGAAAGCCAATAGATATAGGTCTGCTTAACAGTTCAAACACATGCACTTAAGCATCATAATGCAATAAATTTGAGCACCTGATGATTTGCAAACCAGCCAAACAGCTCTTCTGAGAGAGATTCATGTGGAATCTATCAGTCATTTAGGTACTTGTGTTTGAAATGACGCTGAGCAGGGATTTCGGAGCTTTTTGGGGAACTGTTTTTTCCTTTGGTTTGGCTGCGAGTGCTTGAAAACTTCTTGGCAGCTTGCATCTAAAAAGCCTCAAAAATAAATTCTTGTCAATTAATACGGTCCTAAACGACTCTTTAGAAGGACTGAAAAATCTAATTACTAATTAGAGATAATTAAAAGCGAGAAGGCTTAGGGGTTGTGTTCAGAGGTCATATACCGAAGATGTGGGTTGATGCTGGAAGGCGTAAGGAGGCCTGCGAAAATGAAAATGAGAGAAAATGGAACGAAAAAAGGATTCAATTATATTGTGCGACAATGGGCGTCCCCTGAGAGCCAGAGAGAGAAAAGAGAGGGCAGAGCAATGAAAGAAAAGTGGAAGTAACACTAAAGTAAGTGTGAGTGGTGAGAAATCAAGAGAGAGTAAGGGGTCAGCGAGTGAGAGAACACAACGTGCCGTATACTGTACAGCACAAAAAGACTGTTGAGCATGCAAATTTTCATTTAACAAGTCCCAACAAATACAGGCACAAGCGCAGCCATTTATCTTTCCAACACATCCTACAATACGCAGTTTCATTTTCTATTCATATTTGTGTGCCAGGATTGAACGAAAATTAGGAATTCCCACGAGAGAGAGAGAAAACTAGTACATTTCATCATCTAGTCCTGTTCTCGATATGATGAAAGAACGAGAGAGAAATGTGTCCCATCACAAGGGGAAAATGAAGCAATATCAATTATTAAATGAGGCTTTTTAACAACATTTACGACACACATGACTGTAAAGCAACCCAAAAGATATTCAACTTAAAAAAAAAAAAAAAAAAAAAAAAGGAAATGAAATGCATAAATCTGAAAGGTTTCCTTTAATAATATATTATAAAAATAAAACTATGTATTATGGATCCAACTTATAAGGGGAAACTGATGAAATATGAGGATTTGTTTGACGTAAATATCATTTTACAAAACTTTACAAATGTCTTTACTGTTGATTTTGATTAATTTAATATATTATAATAAAAGAATTACAATATAATACAAATTTTGTCCATATTTGTACATACAAAAAAAAGAAAGAAATCGTGCATGCAAAGATGGTGCTGAAAGTCTTTGACATAAATAGGACTGTTAATGTAATGGAAAATGTTTTCAAACGTTTGCAGCCTCATGGGTGAAGTTGTTAAAACAATTGCATTTGGCGTTCGAATAAAAACATGATATAAATAGCATTATGTGGGCTAATTATCACAATTGAAAATGGCAGAACTATTTTAAAAAGGTGGAATTATGATAATGGTCCGTTGCAATTTAAGCATTATCTACTCAAAAGCATTGTTAGATCATTCACTAGATTTCCATTTCTGAAGCCAAACACAGGAGTCAGGGGAAAAAAAGCTCATTGAAAAGTACAGAGTGATGCATTACGTCAACAAAAAACAGGCACTTCAGAGTGTTGATGAGACCTGTTGTGAATCTGGCGCTAAATTAAAACATCAGGCAGTGGAGGTTAATGAAAACACCATCCAAACCCTCTCCCAGGGCTTCATCTGCAGTGTTTGGGAAGCAGGCGGAGAGACACCCGGGCCAGCACACGAGGCCAACACATCGGCCTGCGATCAGGCCAAACTGACGCACACACATTGCCTTACGTAATTTGCAGACTCACTGTAGGCCGGCTGGGGGAGTCAGAGCCGGAGTGAATGGAGCGCTGGTTTTGAATCCCTGCTGGATTGCAGTGCCCTACTTAAACCTAATGACAGAGAGGCCAATCAAACAGCTCTGGGGGACGAGGCCGACGCTACAGACATTGGACACCAGCTAACTAGAGAAAGATTCTTTCAGACAGCGTTAACCTTTAGGTCCGATAGACATTCATCAGCCGGACATCTGAATCGTAACATTACGTAAGGCCTTCTGTCAATCATGGGGCCCTTCTGTTCATCTTGATGACAAACGGCTTCTGGTGACACAGCCTAGAAGGTTTACCATGCCCCCTTGGTCAGCGGACACCACTGGAATTGTGAATGTGATTAGACAACGTCACAGTTAACATAACTGTTAGCCTGCGTTAGCACTAAATATCTCAAAAGCACCGTTACTGCTGCCACCAGTTTTCAAGAGATCACTGACAAAAGATTAAAAATCAAATCGGCGCTTGTTTGCAAGAGTGACAGTCGCATAGTGTGAATAATCTATGGCTACCACAGACTAAAGATTTTTGTCGAGCAGTAGTAAGCTTTTTATTACAAAATCAAAGTATAGGTTAAAAGACGACGAGTAGATATATTTCTTAAGTTTCAGTGTTTGAGTTCCAGTTGATTTGACTGAGACTGTAGAAAGCACACCCTGTGTGTTTTATTTGGGAGTGACCCTTTAGAATCCTGTAGTTGTTTCGGCTGCTATCAGGAAAAAAATGCGAGTTATCTCACTGACACCTCCATGTTGTGCAGCAGCACGCTTAAAGCTTACACAACACGCAAACACTGATACGCACCTAATCGCACACATTATCTAGGTTAACTGCTGCCATATTTGAGGTCAATAATTGGATCTCCAAGTTTTTTTTTCTATAACTAACCGACTGATAAAGGTTTGGTCGAAAGAATAAAAAGTAAAGTATATAAAGTAAGTACACTTCGGTTATGTGTACAATAAGCATGATGCAAATGGCACTCCAGACCCTCACTGTCTCTCTCTGAATTTCCGTGACATAACACTGCTTTGGTAGATGTTTGCTGTGTAGTTTGCTCAGCAGTACCGAGAAGTGCGGTTTGCAAGCACCCTTCCGAAAGCTAAAATGATGAATGGGACACCCAACATTTTTGTGGACTTCAGAGTTAGTTGATTCTGTCAGTAATTACTCACCCTCTGGTCGTTCCAAACCTGTAAGACCTCCGTTCGTCTTCGGAAAAAAAATGTAGATACTTTTGATGATATCAGAGAGCAATCTGTTCCTCCATAGACAGCAATACAAATAAAACGATCCCAGATCCAGAAACGTATTAAAAACGTTGATAAAACAGTCCATGGGACTGGCTCACTGATCTCATCAAAGATATTTTAATTCCGAAGATGAACGAAGGTCTTCTGGGTTTGGAACGTCAAGAGGGTAAGTAATTAATTTCAGAATTTACATTTTTGGGTGAACTAACCCTTTAACAGACATGCGCACCGAGCGCGCTATTGCAGGTCGTGAAGACCGAAAGTGCACATGAAGTACGCCATTGACAGGGCCAATTTGGTCACCATAGTGTAGTATACCCATACAGAACGAGCACCACCTGATTGGTTCTTAACTGCGTGCTGGCCAGTTTCACAGTAGAAAATGAAACTGAAAAGATGAAACAACAACAACATAATACTGGAAACTGCAAGAACAACAGATGCCTGCATTTACTTGTGCAAGGCCGTTATGATACATCTGCAACTAAATTTTAAAATAATACAAAAAAATGTTTTATTGGTCATAACTCAAAAAATTTTATCCTGTCATCATTTATTCACTCTCAAATTGTTTCAACCCTGCACAAGTTTTTTCCCCACTACTGGACAAAAAGAAGATATTTTGAAGAAGAAAAAAAAAGTTGATGGTCCCTACTGAATTGATTTTTATTTTCCCCATACTAAACAATTAATAAGGACCATTAATTTTTTGGTAACCCATATTCTTTGAAATATTATCTGACACAGGTTTGAAATATTTTAAGGCTGAGTAAATGATTACAGAATTTTCATCCCTTTAAGCCTCTTCTTGTCAACTAAGGTTTAGTCAGCTATTTGAAGGCCAGCCCTTAGTATTCTAAAAAGACACAATCTGAAAGAAGAAATACTTAGCAAGCTAAATATCTGGACAACAGAGGTTTGCAGAGTGAAATGTGTTTTGACTGGAAGTGACTTAATCAATGACCTACAGCCAATGAGAGAGCGAGATATAAGGCAAGAGAAATTTCAGAGAAACAGCGATCTGATGACTTTGAAAACCATGTATGACACTCTCATGCGCCCAGCTGTCAGGTGCACAGTTTTTCTTCAAGACAACGGAGCCACTTCAACCTCTACAACCTTACTATATATAACTAGCGCTCTCAGTCGTGTGACACATAATTCAATCGATAGTTAACAGCAGCTTCTCGGAGGCTGCAGGGGACTTTTTCTAGCAGTAAAGTAGGTGTTTGGACTGAAACTGCGGACAATCACCGTAATGAGAGGGGTCGAGAGTTAGACGTGGTAGCTAGTGATTACAGAGGCGGCTTTAAAATGCTATCAGCTTTTCCTGCTAACCGACTCAATCCGATTGGCCGAAGAGGATTTAACACAGATGGAGGGGACCAAAGTGCAAAAGATTAAGAATACCAAATATCTGATACAATAGAGACAAAGCCAAGCAGCTTTTTGATAGATGTATCAACTTAAAGTCTGCAAGTAAATCAAATTCTTTAATTAGCAAATCTTAACCCAGTAGTGATTCAATTAATAAGAAAAAATGATTTATTTATATTAAATATATATATATATATATATATATAAATTATTTAATATATTTATAAATATATATATATATATACAATTGTGTAATAATTATTTATT
>JAUCMU010000053.1:6315999-6331012 GCA_032275025.1 Enteromius treurensis
ATATATATGTATGTGTGTGTGTGTGTGTGTGTGTGTGTGTGTGTGTGTGTGTGTGTGTGTAAAGCCTACTGTATTTAAAAGTCTTCCTGAATCCTCTTGCATCCTAATGCTCTTTCTTTATTACCAGATACTACTGTTTGAGATGGAAGGACAAAGACTGTACAAGGCATTATGAACCAAGGCATGAAGAATAGCAAAAAGTTACAGGCTTGTATGAAGTGAAATGTATTCAATTATACCATACTTTGGCCATGAATCCTATGAGTCATCACAATAAAATATAAGGATAATGTAAGGAAGGTGTCTAGGTCAACAGAGCAGATTTTATACTGTCTCACCTGCAACAAAGAGATTTAATGCACCATCTCAAGCCATGTCATTAACTGACAAATGCTCTAATTATTCTATGAGGGCAGAGCAATGGAGATTTAGCGGGAGGGTAGGGGGAGGACTAAGCCGGGCAATTAGGAAAAGCAATCTTTGCTCCCTGAGGTGGATAGAGAGAGAGAGAGAGAGCGGTAAGTATTAACACAGTGCATGTCTCTTTAAAAGAAGGGAGAGCAAGGGAGAGAGAGCATGTGAAAGGGGGAGGGGGAGTTGGCTGCGTTGGAACAGTCCGCCTCTAATGAGCAGATTTGAGAGACACCAGTGTAAGAGAGAGAGAGACATCCAAGCATATGGGGGAATAAGATGACGACGGAGAAAAAGACAACCAGCGCCACACGAAAATCATTCCAACAACGTGATTGAGTCAAGGAGGAACAGAGGAAGGTAAATCGGGAACGATGAATCTGGTTTTCCCACCTGCACGAGAAACGGAGGACAGGATTTTTATACAGACCTGAAAAGAGAGCTGAGAGGAAAGCAGAGACAGTGACAAAACAGTGCCCAGATAAGGAATTAATCACATCAGTTTGTTTGCGATCAAGCTGCGCGCTCATTCTGTGCTGGCGAGAGTGTGCGTATATGTGCATGCGATTGTGTGTGGATAGAGACTGCATTGTTGCTAGCTGACGGAGACCGAAGCTTGCAGAATCCATCGCTCTTTTTTCTCCCTGTGTGGCATCACTATGTCGGGTGGATTTGGTACAACAGTAGGTGAGCTCCTGGCAGAAAGGATGCGACTGTAAATGCTACCTGCCTGCTTCATCCATCGACCGTCACTCTGAAGACTCACAGGTCTCTAGGTGGAGCCTGGTGGTCTCAGCGACTGGGAGGGGAAGTGAAACAGCTCAAAGCCCCAGAGAGGGTGAGCGGGAGTGAGGGTAGGTGTGTGCTGGCACAGGGGGCCACTGTGGAGGCAGGAACGAGGAGGGGGCCAGAGCACCAGAACCGAAAGAATTGTTGCTGCGTTGGTAATGACAGAACAAGGCGCATGGCTGGCGTGGGCCCACTTTCATCACTAAGAAGCAACTGCAGGAAAGCAAGCAACTTGTGAATAAAAAGCTCCACTCTTGGAGGAGGATGGTCTGAGAGGGCTCAAGCTGCTCCTGCCTAGTTTGACAGGAGGGGACTACTGCCCGGGAGGGCTCCGCTTTTTTCTTTTAACTTTTTGCATTGTTTTTTAAGGCAACTAAAGGGAGTGTATACGGGTCTTTTCCTTACCCAGCGTTCCTCCGACACCCCGGCCCCATTTTCAAGTCTGATTTTCTTTGGGTCTTACTTTCTTTTCTTTTTCTTTTCTTTTTGAGATTTGGGGTATTTGCCAAAACCTATTTCATGCATGTCCACTGGGGGCAGGTTCAACTTTGATGATGGGGGATCATACTGTGGAGGGTGGGAAGAGGGAAAGGCCCATGGCCATGGCATCTGCACAGGACCCAAGGGCCAAGGCGAGTACGCAGGCTCCTGGAGCCACGGCTTTGAGGTGGTGGGCATCTATACCTGGCCCAGTGGGAACACCTATCAGGGGACATGGGCGCAAGGTAAACGCCATGGAATTGGAGTTGAAAACAAGGGCAAGTGGGTTTATAAAGGTGAGTGGACACATGGATTTAAGGGACGCTATGGTGTGCGGGAAAGCACAGGAACCAGTGGCAAATACGAGGGTACATGGAACAATGGCCTACAGGATGGATATGGAACGGAGACTTACTCTGATGGAGGTAAGAGTCTTTTGTAATGAGTTACAGTTTGTAAAAAGACACCACAAATTCCTGACAATAAGACACTTAAAGGGTTCACTCTAAACTGAGCATTTTGTCATCTTTTACCCACCCTCTTGTAGTTACAAACATGACTGGTTTTCTTCTGTGAAACACCTGAAGATTGGACCCCAGTGTTCTTCTAACTATTAACTTGTGTGTTCTACAGAAGAAAGAAACAGATTTGGAATGAAGATAATTAAATGAAAACGACGCTTTAATGGCAAACACAAACACACTCTCACAGCACAGAGATTTTTGAAATACATTGTGATTTACATTTTTGCACCATTCATCACTTTTTTATTTATTTATTTATTTTTCCTCTACTCCTCATCATTTAGACAAGCCATTTCCTCCATCCTCCACAAACTGCTGAGGATATAAATTTGGAGGCTCAAATTAAGGCCAATTGGACATCTAGAAAGGCAGTGAAAGAGAGAGAGAGAGAAAGAGTGACAGATACCAGTTAACCTAAAAAATCCTGGAATCCCTATTTGGGCTGTAACAAGGTTTCCGGTGTACTGTTTTGGAGATAGTACAAACTAAGAAACAAAACAAAAGTTAAGAACTCTTGGCAGATAATTTGAACCTGGCAAGATGATACAAAGGCCGGATAACTGACAACGATCACTGTCCATGAAGGTAAAATTGAATCCAGAAGCGTATTTACTTGTAACAACCCCGGTAGCATAACTTAACAAAACAAAGGATTTTTCTGTCAACCTGGAATGTAAATGCATACTTGTCAAAGTCACCTGAGCTGAACCCTCACCTCTGTTGCTTTTTGGAACTTAAATTTCCCATTTAATCACCCCTACTGGTAAAGGTGCCATAATGCATGATGATAGGAATGTAACATTGGAACCACAACTATTACAGGGATCTTTCAACTAAAAACTTTCATTCTATCTGTTTATTCTCCCTCCTTTAATTAGAAACCTGCAGTAGAAAGTCACTGGGGTTAAAACAATACTGGAACACATTGACACAGACGAAAGTCAACCAGGTTTGAAATGGCATGAGAATGAGTAAAATAAGTATGTTTAGTTTTGGCTGAACTGCCCCATTTATTAAATAGGTAGAGTAGGAGTGTGTATAGGGACACATGTGGCTATGATATACTCATATATTGATTTTAGGTCTCAAAGTTCAAAAGGTAGCTGAATGTATAGATGTACAGAAACATACCAAAGTATATGTCTTCACACTCCCTAAAGATACTGTTTCAGTGAGTGTGAAAAGTACAATCAGCACCCGTTTTTATGCTGAAGAAAGTATCAATTCTGGTGAATGAGGATTGTACTCATCAACAGTGTACCTATTTTTGGAGCAGCATAACCCCTCTCTCTCTCTTTGTTTCATTCTCTCAATCTCCCTGCATTATGGAAGTGTTGCCTGTGTGTCTTTTACAGCAAGTTGCTGTGGAAACGCACACAGACTCTGGCAGCAGGTCAGCGTGTCACTGGAGAGTCAGTGCTTGCCACTCTGATTGGCTGGCTGACTCGCTAATGGTGTTTACTTACTTTGGTACTAATCTGGGCCACTTAATCACGACCACAGTAAGCAGTAAGAGAAGACAGAGATTGACAAGAAAAAAAAAAAAGAAAGAAAATGAGCCAGAGTAGGAAGAGACAATACAGGAGGAGGTTAATAGGGCCACAAAGAGGTTACAGTGGCATTATCAGCTCTCAGTGCTGTCTGAGTACACCACAGCTGCCACACACTAAAGCATCTGTTCACATTATGACCTGAATTCCCCCATCACACTAAAGAGGACAGGCTTGAAGAGGGCAAGTTAGTTTCGGCTGGCTTCTACACGAGAGATGCTCAAAGTATGCAATATCATAAACACCTTTGTTATAAATATAAACTGACATTTCTAGGCTTGCTGCGAACACATCATTTAATGCGATATTTCAAAACTATTAACATTACATCACATGCATTAATGTTTGATTCAATAGCATGTCTTGTCATGTTTTACCCCTCAGTCAGCCTTTTTAGACTACTTGTCTAAAGAGAACGACATTGTACAGGATATGGCCGATTTTTGCTTTTACAGCTGCTCTGATTTCAGTTTCTGACGTAACCCTAATGATTATTCAGAAGTCAGGGAGTAAAGTACTTACATACATCAATGTGAATCTCTGCATTGCTCCAGGCCAGCAGTGTCATCATGTCCACTATGTGGCTCATATACAGCAATTCCCAGCACTCTTGCATGACTAAAACTCAAATGCTGATCAATTTGGCTTCCGAAAAGTGGCATTCCACCTTGCTCAAAATCAAATTGAACTACCTACATCTGGTTTAACAACAAAAAGAAACAATCTTTTTTAGTTGTGTGGTTCAGAGACGTTCAGGATGACTTTATGTTGTTTCTAATTCTAAAACGGGGACTATTTCAATTTTCACAGACATCACCTAAATAGCATTGAAAAAAAGTCAAACTGAAATCCCCTTAAACGGATAACAGCCTGCTAGTCTATGTAGGCTTACAGGGAGATTTAGTTTGAAGTGTGGCTTTATTTTGTATTGTGGGGCATTGTTGTAAATACCATTGTCCTATATACATAATACATCACCTAAATAAACAACACTTTTATGGCATTGTTTATGTAAGACTGACAATGCGATAAACGTATGTGGTTTGAATCAGCCTCTAGCCTGCCACGTGAAGTGCTTGTTATTTCCAAAGCTATGATGAATGCCCAAAGGATGGTTTATCTTACAGTAGGTTACGGATAAGAGATCATCTCTTTAGTCCATCTATGGACACAAACACTTGTTTCATTCTAAGAAGTGCACTGTCCTGGATTTAAGCGTGGCAGACAGATGTGTACTCTGCGAGAGTCTGGCCCGCAATCACACGCACGCAACAATTACTCTGAGGTGCAATTGCTGACTTTGTAAAAAAGACAAGAGATTAATAATTCATAGAAGAGCCGATCCAAACAGACTTTCTGCCTGCTTTGCGGGAGTCTGCCTTTTCCTGGTACGAATTCTAATTAGCATTGTATGTGAGATATTTAGGCCAAGTAAGCCACAATGCCATCATTTCTTTAGACAGACCTGATCACGACACATGAAAAAGGCAAAAACAAGAAGTATTCAATCCCGAAACAGAACTGTGTGCATTGTTAAAGAAACGATTATATATTCAACCCGGGGGAAGGCGCGTGATTAAATCTGTCCTGTGATGTTTCCGCGTCTTTGATCTTTCCGCATTAACCGTTTCCGTTCTGTGTGCCCCGCGCCGTTGCACAATACATCTCATAGGCCTCCGGCAGAAACGCAAGCGAATTAGTTTTGACATGTGGGATGCAGGACTCATAGAAAGCCAATACAGGACCACTAATCACATAACCATGTGACCCATGTGAGACGTCCCATAGTCGCAGAAGGCTACTGCTGTCTGTATGTACGCCCTATACGCTTAAGTCAGCAACGTAATGACAGATCCAACACAACAATTTTCATTGCATTTTCACAGCTGTGCGGTGATTCAATTAGATGTTCCTCTGATTAATACTAACGTCTGTGTCCTCAGAGAGAGGCTGTTCTCTATATTGGATATTCACACTTGGTTTGTTCAAAGAGTTGTTAGACTCACAAAGCAAGTGATCTGACATTTACTTGAATGCAAGTTATATTGGATATTTGAACATCTTAACCTCCTGAGACCCAGCAAACAAACAAAAACAAGGTTTGCCATATATGCAAGAGTACCACATGAAATACCAAACAGTTGCATCAGACATGCTGCCTTTAACATCAACAATAAATTATATGAGAGTAATTTTCACCTTTCATCTTGTATAGTTGCACTTTATAAATTGCATTTAGGATTGCATTTCCCTGCTGTTTGCTATATCGTATCATTATAATATTAAATTTGAAAGAAAAGACGTAGAGGTCATCTTTACGATATATATTAAAACACTTCAAACTTTGATAAATACGGTCTTAGCGATATTAGCAAACAACTTATGTCCACTACAGTGAAGAAAAATGAATTGCTGAGTCTCAGGAGGATATAAAACCCAACCGAAACAGGCAGGCTATACACCCACTCTTATCTTCAGAACCACGGAGAGCGCCAGCAGCGCGCCCGTGTCGTGACTGTTCTCCCTCTATCTCTTTCTCCCTGCGATGAGCTTTCCCACGATATCATAGTAATACAAGAGAAGAGTTTCCAACGATTATCTAACAAATTTTCTTCATTAGGCCTGCCTGTCATGCTGTTTACTTATAACACCTCTTTAACTGCCTCTTTTAATGAGAGGTTCCTATGGCTACCTGCTGAATTATCAAAGGACTTGCGGATTGCGTATGTTTTTACCACAAGAGATCTCACGTTCGTTCCCCTGCCTGAGATCACTGGGAAATCATACATGGGGGACACTTTAGCAATTCGTTTTGACCGATAATAACCTATTTTCTTAATGTCAAAGGTGTCTGTTTGTTTAATCTGAAATTAATGAATGTCCACTTTTTTGCCATCCAGATGCTGATTTGTATCCTGACTGTTCTGTATAAATCAGTTAATGATAAAAATGTTGGCATTTTGTTTAGCTTTTCTCCTGATGAAGTATAATAGATATTTACATTTCATAAGACAAAAGAATAACTGTATTTAAAACACATTACATATTTAAAAAACAATTATATATCAATTATTTAGCATGACAATAACACTAAATGTGTACATTTATATTATGCCAGTATAAATATCAGTATCAGCAGCTAGTAAAAAATGTTAACATCTTTTAATATAAACAAATGAAGAAGAATATGTAAATGATGAGCTTAAATGTAAGAACTGAATACTAACAAACAAAGCTTACTTAATGCTTCATTTGTAAACACAACATGATATAATTTTATAATTCATTAAATGTGCATTACAGTGTCCATAAATATATGATATAAAGTGTCACCAATATGCGCTCTTCCTGCACATCTTGTTACAAAACAATGTAGATTACATCTTTCAGTTGCTGTAATTTGGGACTCTGCCCGAGACCTTCGGGGAACACAGAACAGTTTAAAGGCTAATCAAGGACAAGTTCCCCCACCACATACCTCAAACGGGAAGACGTAATGTACAAAACCATTTCAGCCTGTGGGCGGATCTTGTCCTCAGACCGCCAGACTCCGAGTCGGATGCTTAGTTTTGTGTCTGTGCTAACGTTGTGCCCATCAATCAGAGCACTACAGACGTCAGCAGTTTTACATCACTGTCAGACAGTCTTTATTCTGGAAGGTCTGCCAATGCATCATAATCAAAAATTCTCTCTCGTCTATTATCCATTGAACTATCTATTAGATTTGCTTTTGTTTTAAGGACATTATTGTTACTGATTATCCACAAAAAATGATTGCTATGCAATATGTCTGTAAAGATATAGAAATAGATACAGGAAATAGATTCTTTCATTTGTGGCCTGTAGAAATTACAAAAATGTTGGTATTGTGAAGATTTTTAGCAACTCTTATCTCAAAATCTTGTGTTATGTTAGACTTCTGGAATGTTACGGTTAAATCTGAAGCAAGCAAAAGTGTGCAGTAGATAATGAATGGAAGATAGTGTGTGCGCTTGTGCGAAAGAACTACACTGTGAATGTTTGGGAGGTGTGAACTGGTGCCTCCTCTCTTTCTATGTGTCAGTGTGTGTGGGAATTTTCCAAGCTAATCCCATCAGTTTAGGCCTGTGTTTGATCTACATATCACACAGCACGCAGCTGCTGCCCGACAATATGAAGCAAGCATCAGCCAGATGTTGGCCAACTGTCGGCCACTCCGCCAGAACGCGGCATCAGAATCACAACAGTACGGGCCTGTGACAGTGTGTCAGTTTCCTGTTCTCACTTCAACTGCAGTACTTGCTATCTCGCTTTCATACACACACTCAGCCTGCAAGTATCCTCCTTCTGATAAAATTATTAAATCCTTGAAGAGTTTATCAACCGCATCTCATCAGAAAACATAACTATTTTATAAGCTGGTGATTATGGCTGTTTCGCATGAAGGTTCACCCCAACCCTCGGGTAAACCCAACTCTCAATGGGACATAAACTAATCATATGGAAAGTGTGAATTAGATCAAACAAATTGCAGAAATATAAAACATTAAGAGTATGTTGGGTTTATTGACTTTTTTGGGGGTTGTTTTCTGATAGATGGATAGATAGATAGAAAGATAGATCAGGAAGCTCTCTGGCAGAGCTGTTTGTAAGCCAGGAAACTACGTATATTGAAGTGGGGGGCTGGGAAAATCCACCAAGCACAACTCCAGCCCCATCGAGCCATCCAGCAGCCCTCGCTGACATGCCAACCCACAGAGATCAATACAGGCAGAGGGAATGGGGGCGTTCATATGGCTGGATGTGTATGCATGTGTGCATGTAGCTAACAGGATGAGAAGGCTGATAATGTATAGACAAAAGGGATGGGAGAACAGAAAAGAGGGTGAGAACGAATAAGAGGTGGGAGAGATGGTGAGATAACGGAAGTAGCACAGTGAGCTGTGTGTGTGGCTGCCACAGTTATAGTGCCAGCATGTTCTAGAATGTTGGCCAGGATGAATCATCAGCATGTAGGGATAATGGTTACATCAGAGGTGATATCATAGAGCGCCAAAAAGTACAGGACAGATCAAGTGGATGGCTAATATACACCTTCCGGTATAAAAGATCCATGCTAGGTGAGCTCAAACTCTTAAAGGGACAGTTTACTCACCCTCACATTGTTCTAAAATTTTGTTGATTCTGTGGAATACAAGAAGAACGTTGTATGTAAGCTAAACACTCCAGTTAAATCATCTTACATTACATAGCCATGATATCGTCGAAATACATATTTTGTGTTTAAAGAAGAAACTATTTTATACAGGTTTCTGAGTAAATGATTTTTGGGTGAACATATGAGAGAGCGTTATCCCAGATTTCAGCACCACGGAGAGTGGCATTTTGTAACTGGATTTGGTTGTAAGTGATTTAACTATGGCTTTTTAATGACCGTTTTTACCTTATATGAAACAAAAACAAAAATACATTGACAGTTAACACTACTAAATTAAATTATCTTAAAATATCCTCGTTTGAGGGGTTTTCTCAGCAGATATTGATATATGCCATTGGTTGCGATTAATTACGCACCAGTCCTATAATGAAACAATAACTGTAAGGATTAAAATGCTCTTTACCTTTTTCCATTGACAGCATTTTCAGATTAAGGCCCATCAGTGCAGTTTTTATTACCTGCGAGAACCTTAGTGTTATTGGTTACCCATGCCACTTAATGAAAGTTCCAAGATGGTGATTCATCAAGACTCCCGACAGAAAGATCAGGCTGCCAGCGCCATAAAGGAAATTTTACAGAACGCAACATTCCATTATTTTGTTGGCACACTCACTAATAAATAACACTGCTGGCGGCTAAATTGATGGGCATCGTGATACCTCATGGGCATTAGGATCTATCAGATGAAAACTTGGTGCCTTAAGGCTCAATCACAATAAGAAAAGTAATGGAGCCAGGTTTGGAGGTCATGGCTGCCAAAAAAAAACTCTTCTACTGTTGCCATTATGGCACTTCCTGTGCCCGTCATTGAGGAGGTTGGTCATGCTGATGACGCTATTAGTGATCACAACTGTAACAATGGTGCGTCTCAGGGGCATCATGCACCAAGTTTGATAGTTCATCAAAATGACACATAAAAAATTATTTTCCGTAACGTGATATGCAACATTTGAATATTTCAACGTAGTTTGCTTTAGAGAAATACGAGGCATTTACCATAGCGAAATACAGGCACTTTTTCCACATTCTTTTTTAAGCACTGTCCCACAACATTTCATTCTTTTTTTCATTAAGTTGTTACCACTTCTCATTGCATGGCACAAAAGCAATGAGAGAAGCATTTTATTGAGCTCACGAGGATTATTACTGTTTGTGCCTGGAGTAACACGCACTACAAACCTCTCCCAACTGTATTGAGTTACTCAAAAGGCACAAACATATTACAGAGATGTGAACTGCAGTATGATCTCCCTGGTGGTTAAGTTTATAGTATCAAGGCAGGTAAAAGGGCAATTAACCTTTCAAAATACTAAGTGCCTGCAGCTAAATTGTTGTTTTGACTGTCTTTTGGTTTTCAATCACAAGGAAAAATGTCCAAATCTCAATGCACCTGTTTGTCAGCACACACATACGTTCACAGACGTTATTTTCAGTTTAACTGTGCCACAAATGAACTCAGGTCCACAAAATCTTCCATCCAGCTATTTAAGTTACAATTTAACTTTCCATGAATGAGATGAATTAACTTAGGACTGGATGTGAAACCCAGGGTTCAACAGCATTGACACAATTGTTGCAATTGGTTTTTCTAGTCCCCGAAACCCTTAGAAAAGACTGGCTAAAATTCTTGCTTCTCACCACTGCAGCTAAAAAGCAGCCTTTTCAGTCAGTTCTCTTTATACAGTATAATGCTTTTTCCAGCATAGTCGTAGGCCAACAGACTATCAAAGCTGAAAACATGAGGCAGCTCTCCAAACTGGAGAAACCTGAGGGCAGCAGACTCACCAGGGGAACCCTGGGTTTCACATCTGCTGCAATTCTGCAAAATCCTGCAACAGACAGCTTGATTGCTGATTCGTAGTGTCCATGTCTAAAGTTGTCTCTTATCTCCTGTTTTTTCACACAGGTACATACCAGGGCCAATGGGTGGGCGGCATGCGGCATGGATACGGCGTACGGCAGAGCGTTCCGTACGGCATGGCGGCTGTCATTCGCTCACCTCTGCGTACCTCCATAAACTCTCTGCGCTCAGAGCACAGCAATGGCACAGCTCTGCTGACTGGCGATCGGGCGCCTGTGGCTGGCATAGGGGGTGGCGGTGTCCTAGCAGTGGGCAGCCCGGCCGTATCCCGTGGAGGCTTCGTTCTGACGGCCCACAGTGAGGCAGAGCTATTGAAGAACAAAAAGAAGGGTCTGTTCCGCCGCTCACTCCTGAGTGGTCTCAAGCTGCGAAAATCCGAGTCCAAGAGCTCATTAGCCAGCCAGCGGAGCAAGCAGAGTTCCTTCCGCAGCGAGGCCGGAATGAGTACGGTGAGCTCCGCCGCATCCGACATCAACTCAACCATTAGCCTAGGCGAAGGGGAGGGTGAGCTGCCAGTAGGCGAGGACGATGTAGATGCCACTACCACCGAGAGTTACGCCGGCGAATGGAAGAACGACAAGAGGACAGGATGCGGGGTGAGCCGGCGTTCAGACGGACTGCAATACCAGGGCGAGTGGTTGGGCAACAAGAGGCATGGCTACGGATGCACCACCTTTCCAGATGGCACCAAAGAGGAAGGCAAATACAAACAGAATGTGCTAGTCAGCGGCAAACGAAAGAACCTCATCCCATTACGCGCCAGCAAGATTCGCGAGAAAGTGGACAGGGCGGTCGAAGCGGCGGACAAGGCTGCCGACATTGCCAAGCAGAAGGCAGAGATCGCGCTCTCAAGGTAAGACACAGTGACTTGCTTTGAAAACGTGTTGCTAGCTGCTTGTTGACCTCAATGATACCATACTTTCTCAAGCAAACCAAACTTTAGGGTAAAATTAATGCTTTAAATTATTTTACTACAGCGGCTCCTGATGTTTTTAATGGTTTACCAACTTGACTAGCTTAATTTTTTTGTGCAATCAAATGCTAAATTACCCTCAAAATTATCTGTGAGTTCACATACATTTTTCAAATGGACCAAAAATGCTGATGAACTAGACAGAATTTTGTCCAATTAGATCCTGTAGAATAAGTGCAGTTTGTCTCTCTACTTGGGCCATGATTTAATACTTCAGTTTTGACTCAAAAAACTCCATTTGATACTTCACGTGATCACAGGCACTTAACAAATGTGCGCTACAAAGATTTATCCTTTTCCAGCGTCTGTGCTATTTCTCTTCACAAGTTACGACAGATAAAAATATTCTACAAAGCATCTGATTGGACAACATCTGTGTAGCGTAGGATCATCAATATTTATGTCTCATTTGCATTGTAAAAATGCATATATGTGCTAAAAGCTAATTTTGTTAACTCTTAGAAGGATGCAAGCATATAGATGGCTTCAAAGCTAACAACCGAAACTATTCTTAAATTAATGGAGTCTTAAAATTCACGGTGTGTTCCTGAGCATTAAGGACGCACACTAAAACATCTGCTTGGACTACACAAGTGCTCATTGACATTACGGTATTGTTCTACGGGGTTCATCCTTTCAGTTCTTTGCACTGCATCCAAACACAGGGCCATATTTCTACCGGTTACTTGGGACCTGTTAAATAGGCCTTGCTGGTGCCATTCTGTGGTGTGGTTGCTAAGGAAACGTGAATGATTTGTGTCGGTGTCAGCATGGAGAGAGGATACATAAGTCGGGATTCACTTAATGAGAGTCATGTAGATTCTGGGTGTATCAGCAAGCTGACTGATGTTTGTATTGATGCAGAGCAACAGTGGTACAATCAATAACATGGACATGTGGAATGCCATAGTCATAAATTGCCTGGCGCTGTGTGTAAGTGTGTGTGTGTCTGTGTTTTTTTTTTTTTTTTTAATCAAAATACAGTTTGGTTAAATATTGAATGCTAATTGAAAAATGGAAGCATTTTTCACCTTCCTGTCTATGTCTTGTTTTGTTGATGTTGTCTAGACTAGAGCAGTGTTTCCCAACCTTTGTTAATTAAAAATGAATTGCAATTAAATCTAATATATTTTTTACCTTTTAGTAGTTAATCCAAAACAGTGTTGTTAAGTAAAACTAAAATTAATGAAAATAATTTTTTGTTAATTCAAATAAGTTAAAAATACATTTTTAATAAAATATGTAATAAATCTCAAATGTTAAAAACTTGTTTTTTAATGAAGCTGAATCTAATAAAATGGCAAAATTGTACAGTAAAATGTAAATATATTAAATACAGTTTATATATATATATATATATATATATATATATATATATATATATAATATAAAATGAAAGCCAATTCAAAATATTAATAATACTATATAAATAATACTAAAATAATACTATTTAATACATTTTAAATGTAGTCATCATTTACTGAATCTAATTTTGTTCCAAATCTTTATAGCATTTTTTTTTTTTTAATACATATTTATTAGTCATAAAAGGTTACAAACGTTTTAAATAAAGCAGTTGGTCTGTTCACAAATCAGACTAATTCAATTCACTGAATAGAAGCCAATTAAGCAACAGTTTGCACATGATTTTTTTTATTGAATGACAAATTGAATTTCTGTCTGTTTCTCATATAAAGCAATCAAATGACTTCAGAGCTAAAATATAGCACACATGTCATACAAACCTCATTTTTAATACTTTTATTGAGCTTTTGTGTTCTTCCATTAATTGTAATTGTATGGAAAACAGCGACTAGCACACTCTCCAAAATATCTCCTTTTGTGTTCCACAGAATAAACTCGTACAAGTTTAAAACAACATGAAAATAAGTCAATAATGACAGAATTGTTAATTTTTAGGTAAACTATCCCTACAGTCTCAGTTTTAAAAGCTAAAGCTGAATCAGAATCTTTCCAAGAACCCCATGGAGTCTGGTACATTCTCCAGACTGGGAATCACGGGTCTAGTTCGGGTTGTTTGGGTGACTCATAGGTCAGCAGAAGAAAAAGAAGATGGAGACGTGCCGGAGATAGACCAGGGAGGCTGAATTGGATCAAAGCCAGTTCGCCTATTTTTATTTTATTTATTTTTTTTCACTCTCTCCATTTCAAACTCAATCCCAAGCGCTCACGAACTCACAGTAGCTTATAGCCTCACACATGTTGCAGACACGCGCTGTGTGCATCCAGGTCCTCTGTACATGCATGTTAGGGAAATGCGTGTGTAAGCACATATGTTGAGTTTATGTGCTCGTGCCTGCCCATTGATGGCGGCTGCATATGTTTGCGTATGAGTGCGCTCATATGAACGTGCATAGGTATGCATGTGCTATATTAAGAGCGTCACTCACCCCACAAATCCCACTGACCTCATTATATTCTCAGCAATGCTATCACTACAGCTTAGCACTGGCCCTGCCAACACACAGAGCAGACACATACACACAGTGCTTAAGAGCAACCAATGAGATTAAGCTGAAATAGAAATGTAAAATAAAGCATTATACTGTGGTTTTATACATTTTTAGGATCTAAGGGTATTATCAAAGACTCTATAGAAGGCACTTATGGTTATTACCTCATTTTGCAAACTCATTTGTAAACTATTTTGTAATTTTTGTTCATATTTTATATCAAATTTAATTTTTATAATTTCAGTTCATTTTGAGTTGAAGTAATTTTTTTTATGTGCCTTCATAATTTTGTTTTAGTTTTGCCAACGCCAAGGCACCATTTTTCATTTTCATTTACATTAAGTTCAATTTGTTTTTCATTTACAAAATGTATTTAAGTTTTATTTTAGTTAAGAACAATGATTTTTAATCATTTTAGTGTACAACTGACATGAACTCAAAATTGAATTTCTTGCTAATGCAAGTTCCTGTAAAGTAATTTTTGGTTCATAATATTCAGAAAAAAGATTTTCCACTAACATCAAGATCTTGCTATATAATATATTATCTTATAAAAGAAGATTATATTAGCCAATGGCCAAATATGCACACACATGCATGCATATACGGGGCACGGGGCAGTCGTGCCCTAATGGATAGGGAGTTGGGCTTGTAACCCAAAGGTCGCAGGTTCGAGGCCCAGGTCCGGCAGGGATTGTTGGTGGGGTTAGTGAATAACCAGCGCTGTCTCCACCTTCGATACCACGACTGAGGT
>JAUCMU010000053.1:6331112-6355853 GCA_032275025.1 Enteromius treurensis
TGGGTTAAATGCAGAGCACAAATTCCAAGTATGGGTCACCATACCTGGCCACAAGTCACTTCACTTTCACTTTCACTATACACACACACACACACTTGTATTAGTGCTGTCAAACGATTAATTGCATCCAAAATAAAAGTTTTTGTTTACATAGTATATGTATGTGTATTGCATAGATTTATCATGTATGTATAAATACACACACACATACACACAGTATATATTTAGAAAATATTTACATGTATATAAATTTATATCCTTACATTTTTTTTTAAATATATAAACATTACATGTTTTTATTAAATACATGCGTGTTTGCATTTATATAATAAACATGCACAGAACGCAGAAAATATATTATGTTAACAAAACCCTTATTTTTGGATATGAATATGATTGATCGATTGACAACACTAATATTTACACACACACACAAAAGTCCCATGAATTCATGTTTTTTTGTGTATTCACACATCCAGATTTGTACATCATTTAACATTTACAAGGTTTTTTTTTTTAACTACAACCAGTCATAATTTAGCTTGTCATGGCAATTTCCCAGCCTCTCTTGACTCTACAAATTTTCCGCTGTGCCTTTAAGACTTCTATGTAAATTCCCTCTTTGCATGTGAAATGAGAACCAGTGCTTTGCTGAGCTTACTGTGGGTTTCTTGGCCATGACTCAAGATTCTTAACGCTCAATTGGCGTGCATGGCTGCTTTAAGTTTAGAACAGTTTTTACAATATCTTTCAGCTTCAATAACTATGTTTTTGGACTAGGAGGGTCATATGAAAAAGTACACTAAGCTCTTTTAGTTAAAAGATCAAGGAAAACTTGTTTTCGTATTATTTCAGATTGTCCATACAATTCTAAAACATGCAGTCCAACACTTCCGGTATTACAAAAACACGCGTGCACGCAACACAAACAGGATGCAGGACAGACAAAACGACTGAGAATATCACATAACAGTTAATCTTATTAGCTTCCTAGTGTCAATGTGGTCAAAGTAGCTACTACAGTATACCTGCACTGACACGAACACCGGAAGCAACCATGAGTCATTTGCAAATTAAAGCTTTGTTCTGGTGGTCACGGGGTGGCTTATTTGGGTCATCCATAGAGATTAGGGCTTTGTTGTCATAAGACGGCCATCTCTGGACTCTGTTATGAATTTATAATTGTATTATTTAGCACAAAGGTGACCGTCCACTTTTTTTTTTCCAAAGGACTTTAAATTTTCCCTTTCCATTTTTGTATGTTGTATTGCTAAAAATGAATTTCTCTGAGGCAAAATTTGTGTTGTATTAACCCTGATGCTCTTACCATAGATATTGTCAATGAACTCATGTTTTGTTTTTTTACGTAATAATCATTGACTGTTTCTAAATGTCCCACAGCATTGTGTCTGGGTCAAATTGCAAATATTAACATACTTTTTATGTGCAAGAAAATCTTGTTTTTCCATGTTATAAATGCCTTTTCAGGAGACTGGAAGATCCGTCTTTTTAAACTGATGGATCAGTTGTACTGTGGGTTGTGGATGTGTGAATTCAAGCCTGAGTTTGATTCATATTAGAGAGTGTTTAGATCATTTAGTACAGACACCAGAGTAGGAGAATGTGAATGAGAGGCAGGGCTCTGCGTGTATGAAAGAAGCGATGGGAGGTGCCTGCACGTGTCTCAGTGTCGAGAGGCAGGACGGCAGAAAAAAAAAACTGAGTGAGAATCTGTTAGAGCCAGGGAAAGATGAGAGCGTTTACACGTGGATGAGTGTTAAATGAATGTGTTAAAGGGGAAGCTCACACATTAAAATAAATTAAAAAAAAAACATATTTGTCTTTGTATATATCATATTCATCCTGGCTGCTTTTTTTTAATATAATGAAAGTGAATTACATTATATTTTTTAATATAATGAATAAATTGGAGAAGACACCTTCTCCAACACAGTGTATTTTAACTACTTGCCACTTTACATATTTAACTGAAATTTGAATTCAGTGAATGTTAGAATTTTACTTTGCCCAGAAACATGTGACGGAGAAACCGAATTCAAGATATATACTGTACTACAGACAGTAGTTCTGTAAGTTTGAGTTTTGAAGGTGGTTGTTGTTGTTGTTTTTGTTAATGTTTTAAAAGAGATTGTTACAGTTATTGTTTAATGTAATTTATTATGCTATGCAAAACATTCACCAGCATTACTCCGGCCTTCAGTGTCACGTGATCCTACAGAAATTATTCTACACTGCAAAAAAAGTGGTTTATCTTATTTAGTAGCTATTTTTGTCTTGTTTCTAGTCAAAATATCACCAAATCAAGAGATGAGCAAAATGACTTAAAATATTTACTCGTTTCCAGGTGACAAAAATCTAAATTAAGTGCATTTTGCTTAAAACGAGTAAAAATATCTGCCAGTGGGGTAAGTTAAATACTCTTAAAACAAGAATATTTTACTTACCCCACTGGCAGATCATTTAGTATTAAGTAATTTTCCAAGCCATGTTTTTGGATTGAAATATTCTGAAACATTTTTATTAATACAAATAAACAGTCCTGCTGCTTATATGGTAGAATACTCTGAGAAATAGAAAGTAAAAAAAATGTAATTTGCTTGAAATGAAAATCTTTTCGAATAATGTACAGATTTTTACTATTATTTTTGATCAACTTAATGCACCTAAATAAGAGTGTTTTGTTTTTATAAAATAAAATAGAAAAACTTCCTGACCTCACACTTTTGAACAGTAGTCATCTGTTTTGCTTCTCTTGTAAAGGATATAGTAAATAAAAAACAAGATTTAAAAAAATAAAAAAATTGAAAAGAGCAGCAAGGATATTTTTCATAAAGTTCACTGTTTGTGTTCTACATGCAAAATTCATTCAGGTTTAGAGCACCACAAGGGTGAATAAATACCATAACTTTAATTTGTGGCTGAACTATCCCTTTTTTTCTGTATTAAGTAAAAGAGACTTGCTGTCAAACAATGTTTAGTCTCTGTTTCCATCAGAATGCGCGTAGAAACATTGCTAGCGTTCAGCAGTATATAAATAGAGCGGCAACCAGCACAGCTCGACCCAATCTCGCAGCACCTGTATCAGTGTGTGTGTGTGTGATGATAAAAACACACACCGTTTAGAGACCCTCTATTAGTGAATGGACAGTTTCTCACATCCAACCCTCACTCTCTGACTGTACTCTCAACACCTCCAGAAGCATCCCACAATCCTCCTCTCATTCTCCTCTGTTATCTAATTGTTTGTCCTTTTTATACCCCACGCCATCTTATTCTCTCCCTCACTTTCTCTCTTCTGCCGTTGCCAGGACAACCGGCAAGGCACGGGGTGAATGCAATCCTAAGATCTCTTCATCAGACCTACCTCGCCGCATCTCACTGTCTCTCGCATACAGACACACACTCGAATGCCCTTGCACCCACATGCTCTGACCACACTACACACTACAACCCCATTTAAACCTTCTCATGTTAAAACACTCACACACATACATGCACTTGGGTTGGGTGGCTGGGAGAAGACAGCCTACAGCAGAAAAGAAGAGGGTGCAATCGATGAGCATCGACATGCAATACTGCACCAAGACAGCCACTGCACAAACAAGGAGAGAGAGAGACCAGGGGGAAAAGTTTAGTGAGAAAGGAAGAGCATCCTCTTACCTGGGGTTCATGCGGTCCATTTGCATGAGTAATCTGACTAGAAGTCTGCTGAAACATGTTGTGATTTATCTTCTAGCAAAAAAAAATAAAAAATAAAAAATATATATATATAGGCTAGTAATATTTTTAGAATATTTTAAATAACATTTAATAATAATATTTGATTAAAATCTAATTATTAAATAATATTTTTATTCATTTAAATCATACAATTTTAAATAATACCTAAATTAACGACTAATCAAAACTAAATAAAATAATGTATATAATCATTTTATTATAATTTTGTAATTGAATATTTAATCAGTAAAATGTATTAATATTTGATTTAATTAATTTTGTTGTTAAATAATGTTTATATTAAAATAATTTAAAATAACATTTTAATTACATGACTAAATTAATTACTACTAATAGAAAAATCTATTTAAGTGATTTTAATAAACAAAATGTTTTGTTAAAAATATTTATTCAATAAAACGAAATGTTTAAATATTAAATGTATTGTAATTGTATGTTTTAAGTAAATTAAATTAAAACAACTACTTATAAACTAACTACCAATAAGCAATTATGGACTGAATACAATTAAATGAACGCTACTTTATACATTAATGTATAAAATGTAATTTAAACAACTGTCTTGTTAAATAATAGTCATACTAATTAAATTAATCCATTTCAAAATAATTGACAAAAACAACTACTAACAACCTAATTTAAAACTGAATTAAATTAAATTAATAATGCATTTATCATTTTATTTTTCAACATATTTTGTCTCATCCCTATTTCGTGCAATTTTGTCACTTAATCATTTTATCTTTTTTTCTACTTACTGGAAAACAAGACCAAAATTCTGATAAAGAAATTATTTTTTTACAGTACACAATCTAGCCACCATGCAGAGTCTCGATCGCACCCAGGTAAAACAGATGGGTGTGATGAATGGGAATCACACATTAAAAAGCGAGGTTGTGAACACTAGCTCTCTTTTATTGTCTCAGACACAGACCACATTGATTTCCTCAGTGAATTATTTAGCAGCCAAAGCAAGCACTGTTGCCTGTTCTTACAGGTCCGGATGGGAAACATTGAACAATACTTGTGTATTATAGAGGATAATTGCAACATTTTGGGGCTTTTGATTATCTATTCAGAAAAATGTTGAGCCTAAAGCTTTAAAGAAAAAAATCCTAGTAGTCACTGGAGAAGGTTTCGCTAAACTGTTCTGCAACCACTTGACAGCATGTGATATTTACATTCCAACATGGTTATTTAAACTGCAGTAAAGTTGGTTTTCAGATCACAAAGTAGAGTCCTGGCAAGTTTACGGAGTTAAAACAAGTGAGAATTACAGTGTCAGGAAGGCATGACTCTGTGGAGTCCCAAGAGCGTCTCTCAGAGCGAGGGTGTGTGATTGCTGTGTAATTGTTTGCCTTCAGCCTGTATTTATCGTCAACCCTTGGATAATCGGAGTGTCAAGATCTTGGTAGGCGCTGAAGCATGTGCCTTATAAATTTAATGACCGGATTGTTCATTGGCTAAACCATATGCTCTTGTGCTTTTCGCTTTGGTCAGCTTTATAGAGAAAGGTTTTCCCAATTAAAACTCAACAACCAAATCATTGACCATATAATGCGGTAACACTATAATCGTAGGCCTATATTAAAGTATACATTTGCTATAGGATTTCAAAAAATTTCAGTATAAAACTTCATGTTATATATTTTGGAATAAAACTAGATGGGCCTATTACACAAGAAAAATAAATAAATAAAATACTTTGTGGAACTTGATCAAATATTGAGTTTGTGTTGCAAACCAGAATGGAGCCAGAACTTGAATGAGAGAAACAATGCTGAAAAAAGGTTCAGAGAAAGAAAAACACTTTAATTTGAAAGGATAGTTCACCCAAAAATGAACCCCAAAAGACCTTTGATTATCTTGTTTATCAAATTAGGACATTTTGGATGAAATCCAAGAGTTTTTTGACCCTGCATTGACGGCAAAACAACGGACATGTTCAAGGCCCGGAAAGGTAAAATATCATTAAAACAGTCTATAGGTCTGTTTACACCTGGTCATTTCATGTGTTTTCGCTGATCACATATTCATCTGATTTGTTACAATATTTTCATTTATGCTTGGCCGCATAAATGTGTTGTTGCAAAATGGATATAAATCCAATCTTTCAACATCCAGATGCATTTACACTTGTCCAGTTTCATCTGGAATGCGGCCCAGACCACCTCCTGAAGTGGTTTGAGCGATCGGAATTATATCCGTCTCAAACGCATTTCAGAGAGCATTTATACCTGGTCTTTTCAAAATCAGATAGCTATCCAATCAGACAAAACGCATGAAGTGACCAGGTGTAAACATCCCCCATGTGACATCAGTTGGTCCAACCGTAATTTTATGAAGCTACGAGAATACTTTTTGAATGCACGTTGAAGACTGACTAGAAATTGTTGAATAAAGTTAAAAGTATTCACGTAGCTTCATAAAAGTACGGTGAAACCATTAATGTCACATGGATTATTTTACAATGTCCTTACCACCCTTCTGGGCCTTGAACGTGGTAGTTGCATTGCTGTCTATGCAGGGTAAGAAAGCTTTTTGCAAAAATATCACAATTTTAGGTTCAAAGATACTAACTAATGTCTTACAGGTTTGGAACGACATCAGGGTGACAGAATTGTCTTTTTTGTGTGAACTGTCCCCTTAAGATGAAAAAATGGATTGATAAGACCAGTAACTTAAAATAAACATTCTCAGTCTTATTGTGATAATCTTTTTTTTTTTATTCAGAAAATATTTCACTATATATAATATTTCATCTAAATATTAAATATTTTGTTTAGAAATGTGAATATAATTGCACACTTCACCTTAAATCAAAAACCACAAGCCCTGTCCTTTTCTAACTCTGTCTTTCTGTCTATACGTCAACATCTTTGTCCCGGGCCGCTACGTCCACAGGACAGCTCACGCCAGAGGGAAAGCTGATGCTGCGACTACAGCAGCACAGAAAGCCCAGGAAGAGTGCAGGCTGGCCCGGATCACCGCCAAAGAGTTCTCCCCCTCTTTCCAACACAGAGGAAACAGTGAGTGCAACCAGCCGAGTCTGGAGACTAAAAATAACAGGGGTTTCAAACTGTTTGACAGTGTGACTAAGCTTTCCAGTTAGCTGTGAATGCTAAATATTCCAATAAGTTAACTGAAAAAAAAAAAAAAAATTTGGTCCTGCTATCATTTGAAAAGGTGCTAATATTTTTAATAGATTCTCAAAAAGACAAGCACGATCATTTTATGCCAGCACTAGCTATCAGTCAGAGGTAGATTTATATAAGTGTGTGTGTATAATTGCTCAGGAGAAGAATAGCAGTGTCGGTGAAAGCGTCTGCGTGTGTGTGTAAGTGTAGGTGCCGTATGGGTTCAGGACTCTAGGGGTCGATGCCCCTACCGTGCCATGCGGGGGGAATGAGTGATAGAAGAGGCAATAAGAAGATGAGGGGAGGTCAGCGCTGACCTTTCCGACAAGCCCACGCAAAGCTAGCCGACATACACAAAAAATTTTTTGCATGCACACACAATACCCACACACACATATTCACACCACCCACATACATAAACTCACATACTGTATACGCAGTCACACATTTGGTCGCTGTCACAACCCCCACACATCTGAGGAATTTATTCACTCTCAGATCGCATCCCATCACTAAACACCCCTTCACAGGAGAGCTATAAGAACTCACGCTCAGCTGGATCAGCGTATGCGACCTCCTGGAAGGGTTGATATTTCTAAATGATAAAGTTATGACATTTGATGACCTTAGAAATGTTCGAACACATTTGGTTGAGTGATGTTTACAGTTGGAGTACAAGCCTTTATAAGGTTAAGTTGAAAGTTATGTACTTAGGGGTGCATAGGGATGCGTGCCTGAAGCACAAACAGACTTGAAAATCTTTGGTCTCATTAGCTGAGCTGATTAGAGCAGCCACAGTGCTGACTCTGGAAAGCTTTGATAAGTTACACTATATCAAGTTTACCAGGAGCAGCCCATGTGCTTCAAGTAATCAAGGGTTATACAGAGAAAAATCACCCCCAAATTTTAATTCCGTTATGATTACCACATTTGTATGTTGTTTCAAAACTGCTAGGAATTTTTTTTCTCTGATAAGCACAGGAAGAGAATTTCTAAAGAATCTTCTTGCAGCTCGTTCCTACATATCTACATTTTTTAATAGTGGGCAAAGCACCTATAAAGACTATAACAAAATATTAGGGGTGCTCCAGTATTACAATTCTGCCAAAAGTGATAAGCTACCAAACATAACATGCACGTTTGTACCAGTGCACCACTTTTGGTTTAGTGTCAATGACGTCAAACCTAGCATGGTACAACAACACAAACCCAAATTTCAATTGATAATGGCAATTATGACTATTCCATTGCTTCAGAAGACTTAGAACATAGCACATGAAAAGGTTGTAATGCATATAAAAAAATACTTTGATTTAGGTCTGCTCAAAATAATTTCTGTATAGTCCTAATTATGTACATATTTGTATTTATTTATTTATTTACTTCCTTAAGACAGATGGAAGCTTATGCAAGGGCATATTCCCATCCCATACACCCACTTTGCAGAAAGAAGTACAACATTTAAAGTGTGTGGCATGCCTAGATGTTTTAAAATGAAAACTTGTCTCTCTGTCTTCGAGTAGGAGTGGAGTGCCAGCGACCCAAACAGCAGAACTCGAGCGAGAACGATGTGGAAGTCATCTCCAGTGGGACCGCGGACAGCACTGAGCTCTATATGAAGGGCTCCACGCCTCCAGACCTTACCCCAGACGTGAGCCCCACTCACAGTCGGCCCTCCACGCCTCCCCGAAGCCCGACCACCAAATCTTCCCACCGCACCAAAAACGCCCGCTTTCTTCGTCAAACTGCAGTAGACGAGGAGCGTGGAGGTACGCAAGAGATCCAGGTTCTGATGGAGGGGAGAGGTGGTGGTGGTGGTTCGGGTGGAGGTGGAGAGTACCTGAGGGCTAACAGTTGGAGTGAGGACAAGCGTCCCTCTCGCGGGGGCAGTAGTAGAGGAGGTAGTCGGGGCAGCAGCCGCTCCACAACTCCTTCAGTGCAAGACGAGGTACGGGTTGGGGCTGCACGGGCCAATGGCCACAAGCACTCCTCCAACCATAAGCCTCGAGACCACAGCTCCTCGAATCACAAAACACAACGGGAAAGGAGGCCAGATGGACCATCATCTTCCTGGACATCTCAGCGGGTACATGGAGACAGTTTGGCTCATTCCCGTCTCTTAGAGCAGGACGAGGAAAAACTGAGCAATTATGAAATGGAGATGAGGCCGTTACAGCCGATGGACTCCCATAACTCCCAAAAGCCCTATGGGCATGGGGAGGAGTGGCACGGTCACCCAGAGTCCCGTGGACATACACTACAGCGACGGGGTAAAAATCGTGAAAGGGATATCCGGGAAGCCTCAGGGCCCAGGGACGCCCAGGAGGGGCCGGCTCCGGACTCAGTGCAAAAGTTGGACAGTCTACGAGTGGGGGAAAAGATAGAGGCTCGGCCCCTCCGTAGGGACCTCACACTCTCACCCCCACAGAAATCCACACCTATTGCACTAGAGCACGACGATGAGAATCAGTCTCAGCTCAAAGTGAACTCGGTAAGTGTAAATGCACTACACAGAAACAGGAATAGTTTCCCAAAAATAGAAAGTTTTGGTATCAATTACTTAACCTCATGTCGGTCCAAACTTGTAAAATTAATTTTCTTCTGTGGAGCACAAAAAGAGAAATAAGAGGCTCAATACAGCTTTCAAGGTTTAAAAAAGATTCTAAACACCATAAAAAGTTGGTGAATGTTGCCTGTATGAGGTGTGGTTAAGAAACAGATGACAAAAGCTTTTATTGCAGCAGTGTAAAGTTCTGCTCCTGAAGGGTCAAAATCCTGTTTAATTATAACCTACCACACTTGCCTGGAAGTTTCTAGTAATCCCGAATCCCTTGATGAGCTGGTTTAGGCATGTTTGATTAGGAATTCAGCTAAACTCTGCAGGACAGTGGCCCTCCCGGTGCAAAATTGGACACTCCAACAGATTTTGGGAAAAAAAATTTGACCAAATCTTAATTTCCAGGTAAACTTTAGCTTGAACTTAAGAAATCGTTTCAAAAAGGGGGAAATCTGAGACTATTCTAAGGGCCTGAGGAGGGAGACGTGCCCCAAACTTAATTTCTACCAAGGGCAATATGCTGTTCAAGGTGCCCAAAAACCATATTGATGGCCCTAATTTTAAACGTATTTCACAACCTTAAAATTTTATTTGAATGGCGAATCAAACAATCCAATTAAAGAGTTTCGAAATAGATCAAATGCATTTCTAATCGACTGCAAGCGCAACAGGTGTTTTAGTATGCGTCACTGCCTGAGAGTGCATGAGTAGGAAGAATAACCTCCACAAACACAGCGTAGGTGTTTAGAGTCCCAAGGGAATACAGGACCTGACAACAGCCCGAGACACACAACCTGGACACATAGCCCAACTTCAAACTGGCCCTTTCCACTGCCTAGCGGCCCTACGATCTCTTGCTGCACTAAGAACACCTTGGTAACAGCAAATTGGCAAAGTGGCTCCTTCCACAACGCAGCCCTGCATTGGCTGTCCCACAGTCTGTTGCTAGGGAACAGCTTATGCCTTGCTCGAGTTGCGGCCAATCAAACCATAAGAGTGTTCTAGGAAGGAGGGGGTTTATGTTTGTAGCCGCAGAGAGGCAAGCAATGCAGCAGACTTGTGTAAGACAGGTTAACATGAAACAGAAACACATCCACACAATAGCTAGCCCAGATTACGCTGTCAATGTTTTTAACAACATTTATGCGTTTCGGAGATATCTAAACAACTGATTAGCTTAGCACATTAGGAGGAAGAACAGGCCCAGCACAGCTCACAACTGCCTGACTCCACAATAGAACAACTGCGGAAAGCAAACTGTGTTTGCTCAACAGGAAGATGCGCTAAATGTGACTATATGAGATACACTTGTCCTAATTCATTGTGGGAAATCAGCGCTCACGGCGTCTTCTTAATACTACTGTGTCCGGTTCGCTTGTCACAGCCTAATTTCATGCCTCACATGTGTCTTGCATGTGCAGCGCGCATGTCCCTCTGCTCAACGGTTGTAAACATTGTCCACGACACGCTTACATGAGCCCATCAATTAAAAAGTGCACTCGGCAAAGCCGGCTCTTTGCAAATACGTCGGTCCTTACGAGGGCTTGCACAATGCAGTACAGACTCTCATTTCCATTGAGATAATACCGTATCTCTGGTGAGCTGAGGGAAATGGAATAATCATGCGGCTTTCTTTAAACACGCACTGTAGAGTGCAAATGTGTTTTGCAGTGAATCTAGGACTTTAGTATGTTCTCTGCTTAATACACTTTGGAGCAAATTCACATAACAGTTGCGCAATTTTACGATGTGATGCTTCAGCACAAAGTCACTTAGTAGGTGCAAAACATAATAGAATATCGGCATGGGTTTTGTAGTTATTGTCATCCTGTATCAGCCCAAACATGCTTCCTTTCTATGCAAATTAGGTTAATAGAGAGCAGTGTATTTACACAAAGTGTGTACTATTTGCGTGCCGCGCTTAGTGTTAACTCTTTGGAGCGCATCCACAACCAACTTAGACCAGGAGGAGCACTATAACCAACTAAAATCCAGACACAGAGGATTCGAGTACACTTTAGGCATTTTAAAGAGGCAGTTTATGTGCCTATGTGCCTATGTGCACTTACAGTACGTGCAAAGACTTCCTAGCATTGATATTAGGTTCAGTAAGTTCAGTGTGGGCCTCCACCACCTTTGCAATTAAAACTGCAACAGCTGAGTGCATGTGTTCAACATTCGTTTTTTTTTTGGGTGGGGGGCTTCAGTGTAAACACACTACTATATACTATAAATCATTATGAAATAGTGCATAAATGCATGTTTTGGGACACACCTTAAGTGATTAGGTTGGCAGATGCTTACATAGCACACCAAGTGATTATCTCGCAAAAACATTTATATTAGAAATTATCTATTTCTTTGGGCATTCATGATTATCATAATGTAGTTTAGTCGACATACGACATACATCATACAGCAATTTTGTATTATTTTTTTCAAATGAGTAGCCTTTAAAATTTAGTTTTAGCCAATGAAATCATTGGGGAGATTGTTGTGGAATTACATCCTGAATTTCTATTAGTGAATCAAGTTCTAAAACAGCATAGCATGCAAATAAGTGGTTTTTGTGAAATGCACACTTCATAAACAAATACTGACCTTTCTCTCTCTTTTTTTTTTTTTATTTCTCACTCAACAGGGCTCCAACTCTATTCTGGTAGTCATGGTGATTTTGCTCAACATTGGAGTCGCCATTTTGTTTGTCCATTTTTTTATTTAAACTCTGCATTGCCTATCAATTCCTCTTGTCCACCTACACTATTATCACATCAATACTAGTGTCATCACGACTGATTTTTGTAAACAAACGACCAGTGTACTTCTATTGAAGTTACAGCACGTCAATACAAAGACTGAGGAAGGCAACGACACAAAACTGGGCTCAGCAGTTCTGTCTGCTTTTCTGTCTCCAAAGAGCTCGTTTTGATTTATTATTATTATTTTTTTTTAATCTGAAATAGCTACAAGCATCCTTTTGAACTTCTAGTTTTATCCTATGTATTCATTCACTCATTAATGCTGTTATAAATTGATATACTTGTTTCTCTTTTTTTATTTCATATTCCTTACTTGCCTTTTTCTTGACAATGCTGGTGGCTTTTTTCGGTTTTCGTTTGGTTTGTTTTTGGGTGGTGGACTCATTTGAACGGTGGCTTTGGTGAGGGAGGGTGTGCAAGGTGGCGTAAGGGTGAAGGGCGGCCACCATCAACATCTTTTCGGGTGATGGCAGAGTTACACAGCTATGACGTCAACAGGTTCAAAGTTATGGGAAACGGATCCTGTCTAACCCCACCTGCCTCCCTCGCGCACCTCTCCTAAGCATTGCTTATGTTTCTCCATGTCCTCCTTTTTGTCACTCATTGGAACAACACGCCAAGTGCTTCTCTCATGTCCTGTACACTTCCATTTCCCTTCTGTGTGGTACGTCAACTACCAGCAGACTCCAGAATGTCATGGTAGGCCTGAAATGAGAATTAAAGACACTTCTTAAACACAATAGACCTACAACGAGTCTACAAACCTTCGAATTTGCCTCAAAATGTTGCATATGTCGAAAAGAAGCCGGCTAAACAAGCACAACCAAAGTGGGTTAGTAAAAGTCTGGTTATCACAAAGACACAGCGCCACCAGCGTTTCAGCATCTGCAACATTTGCACTCGGGCGAATTTGACCCATATGCATTTGGAAAAATTCCCAGATCCAAAAGTTCTACGATCTGAAAGGGCTTCATCATTAATCTTGCTCCAAATGAAACTTTTTCTTTCAGCAGAATAAATCATAACACAGTTCGACTCATTTATCTTTCATAAACAGGTCCCGGCTGCATGTAAGATTATACACTGTACATTCAACACGATGTAGCATGGTTTTGATCTTCGGAAGCGCTTTCCTAAGTTTGAGCTTTCCTGCAGCATTATACGCTATTTAATCTTTGTTTGAACGTTGTATGAGGGCTAGCACATGACATTCTGTGAGGTCATCATCATTACAGCGCCCCCTTACTCTCTTTGATGAAATCACAAGAACGTGCGAGCACCTGCCGACCTCACCATGCACATCTGAAAGCCACATGCTGCGTGAGATGCTGGCGTTCCCGACCAGACATTCAAGAGACTGTTAACGTTTGTTTTTTTTCCCCAACTGCTGCTTTTAAAAAAAAACTAATATTTATGGATAAAAGTAAAAAAAACAAACAAAAAAACTTTTTTAGCTATTTGCAAGACGTCTGAAAAATGCCGACTGCCTTGTTTTTGTAAAAGTAAAAGAAAAAACAAAGTTGCATGCTAACGTATGTTTTAGTTTTGTATAGAACCTTATCGGGAAAAAATCGTACGGAAAAGTGTGCTTGTAAGTTTTGGATGCGGCATAAAAACTGCTCAATTTAATTTGGACTCGTTCAACACATTCTAATACGAATATATAAGACATTGTACGAATTTGGGGATTGTACGAAAACGTTCGTAGGTACAATTTCACTACGAGAACACCCCTTGAAGGAGCCTAACAATTCTACAAAAGAGATTGTACAACTTCGCCAACATAATTGTAAATTGTTACATGAGTGTGCTGAAAACCGTTTCCTTATTGGCCAACTCCATGATACATAGTGGAACAGGTCTGATCGGGTTCGCCGATGATGAATCCGTGGTCCGAGTGACGGTCTTGGCATCCAGCGGCCTTTCCACTCCAAAATCTGAGATGAAACTAAAACGAGTGAAACAAACAATCAAAGAGAGGTGTTTTGTTTATTTTTTTATAGCCAGCTAACAGAACGCAAAGACTGAGATGTTTTTATAGCATGTGTGTATGGGCTTGTACTTTCCCCCTTGAGTCTGTCCTCCTGGCAATGATTCATTCACAGTTTGTGTACTCTCTCTATCCCTCTTTCTCGCCCGCCTCCCTTCCTTCCACATATTTCTCAGTTTCTCTATCCAGCCGAAAAAAAGCAAAACAAAAGACCAACAAAATGAAATGTACTAATGACAACTATGCTGATGTAAAGGAACGCAAGCTGGGGGCCCAAATGTATGGAGTCGTACATTTGCTCAACTTGTGTCCCTGGGATGCTCCAAGAAGTTTGCAAACTCGCTGACTGGCTCACTTTGATACCACAACAGCTGTATGTGACGGGCATGGTGGGATTTCAAAGGGTCTTTGAAGCAGGAAGTTGCTGCAGTTGACCCACACCGCCGGCTCTTGTACCGTTTGACCTGGATGTATCCGTCACCCTATGCGCCTATAGCATGCCCAAGCATGCCCAGTTCTTTTATCTCTCTCTTTCTCTTTCCTCTATCATTCAGTTCTTTACTTTTCCTGGGGGTCTGTTTCTTTTTGAGTTATATGGAGAAAATAATGAAAGTGTTTGAAAGTAAGCTTATGTGTTGTGGTTATTGAGTCTGATCATTTTTGGCCTTTGTGTTCCAAAAGTAACAAGTAACCCATGACACCAAATGAAATTGAATTAAATAATAAATACATTTAAATAAAACAATATATAAATAATACATTATTGTTCTATATATGTAAAAAAAAAAAAAAGGGGGTGGGGACTTTCCTCCCACTTGCACATTCTCATTATTAAAATATATATGTAATACTATGATGTGAAACAAAATTAAATTGTACACTGTTAATAATACTACAGGGGGTAGTTCTATTTTGTTTTTGTTTTTTGCTCTAAAAAATATAAAATTACTACAGTAACAAACCAACATAAAAAATAATTACAAAAAAAGTCAAATTAAAACATTCGGATGAATTATGGTGATAAAAATGTTTGTTGGTGGGAAGGGGTGCTTAGAAACAATGGCAGAATAAATAATTAAATAAATAATGGTTATAAAATAGGCACAAAATACCACTTTGATATTTTAGTTTAATTGTAATCTATTTCTAAAATTTGTTTTGTTTGTACAACCTTTATTTTGATTTAAATAGCAGGACAATTCTTTGTATTACCCTGTATTTGAACGATAATAAATTAAAATAAATACTTAAATATGGTAAAGTATTTATGATATTTTAATAGAGCCATTATATTAAAAATGTTACATAAAATAAAAGTAATAGTTCTTTGTTTTCTCTCAAATTATAATTGTATTTTTTCCTTTTGGGGTCTGCTTTTCACTCCTTGTGTTTAATTAAGTTTGAGTGAAAGTGATATAAGATCCCCAGTACAGAAGATTGCAAATAAAAACAGACAAACAGGTGATGCATGAGATTTCCCCTGCGAGAGTGTGCCATCACTATAGCAACCTTCATATAGAATTGTTCTCCATCATGCCAGAGCAGTGGCCAAAAAATATGGGCGTGGCCTCTCTCTCACTGCACACATCACGCATATAAGGATCATCTTATTTAAAAGAAGAAATAAAAGCAGCACTGTCAGGATGTCCTCCACAAACCTGTCTAAATTTGAAATGAATCTTCTTGATGGTTTGCGAGTAAAAAAAAATAAAAAATTTGAAATGCATTGAAAAATATGAAATACAGTCTGCAAGGGCACAAGGCCAATTCATTTCATCTTCAATGTCTCTCTCATGTCCTTGTTTTGTCTCTTTCTCTCACTTTCATCCTTGTCCTCCGCTGTAGAAACCAACCCCACATGTCATCTCTCCTATCTCTCCCATCATCGAAGCACAAGGTGGAACGCTTACAAAGAAGTGTAAAAATCCTATAACTGCCTCAAAATGATTTGCACCGGATTCAACAGAGACACCTGTGCAAACCCACGCAAACTAAAAAAATTGTCAGTCTGAAATAGAAGATTCTGTCATTATTTACTGACCTTCACGTCACTCCAAACATGCGACTTTCCTTCATCTGTGGAGCACATACGCACAAAATTGGAACTGGTGTCTGTCAAATGCCAAAAAAAACCCCACTCCAACAGTCTCTAAAAGTGGTTCAAAAATTATTTTCCTAAAGTAACTTACAAGAACCAGACTAAAATGTACATCAATTACTCATCCTCATATCATTCCAAACCCGTAAGACCTCCATTCATCATCGAATAACAAATTAAGATGTTTTTGAGGAAATCTGAGAGCTCTCTGACTCTTATAAGAATATGTTTTGTGTGTAAATAAAGCGAAAAGAGTGTACGCAGAATGTAAACAACGTACCGTATGCTGTTCTGTCAGCTGCATCACGAGGATACCTTGTTTACGCTCAGATCAAAGAGTACTTTGTATTTTACCAGACACCACGACTCACTGTAATATTGTGCAAAAATAGCCAATACTACACACACAAGATGCCGAAACATTACTATTTGTGCTGTCAGGTGATTAAAGGGTTCCTCCATCACAAAATGAAAATTTTGTCATTAACCATGTCGTTCCAAACCTGTAAAAACTTTGTTTGTCTCCGGAAGACAATTTAAGATATTTCGGATGAAAACCAGGAGGCTTGTAACTATCAAGTAATGAACCAAAAAAGTATAAAAGACATTGTCAAAACAGTCCATCTGCCATCAATGGTTCAATCTGAATTTTATGAAACGATTAGAACACTTTTTGTACCCAAAGAAAATAAAAATACAGACTTTATGCTATAATTTTCATTTTGGGGTAGAGTAACCTTTTATTCATTTGACAGCAGTAATAGTAATGTTTCGGCATTTTGCACGTTTGGTATTCGCTATCTTTGCACAATATTACAGCGAGTCGTGGCGTTTGGTGACCCTGATTAAGTCTCAAGTCGACAGGATCGTAGTGTTTTATTTGTAGGCTGCTTTACAGTGCGCACCCTTGTATTGTTGCCATGTCCACTTATTATAAGCAGTTCTTATTTGCTGCTTGGGCTTGCCTCATAAGCAATCCAGTTCATGGAGTTAATAATAAATGTAGTCAGAAGCACTTTAAAACATTTTGGTATGTTTCATAGTTAATTGATATTGAATAATTCTCATTTAATTTGTTTTTTTTCTAGCAAGATCTGGCAACACTAATGAGTCGAGAAACCTTGATCCCTTTGAATTCTAATGACATTAAACCAGTGTACTTCCTTTGACCCTACTGGGCATTTGTGGCATTTTTACATGACTTCCTCCGTCTCCCCTCCACCAAAACAGTTCGTCTGCTAGGAAGTTAAGCCAATTTTGTCTGAGATTACTGTAACTGAATCACTATGTTGAGTTCAGCCTTGTCCCAGTACTAGAAGAGGATTATAGGTGATTTCTTTAAATCTATTGGTAAGATGGAAGTCGAGACGGAGAACGAGAGATCTCAAAAGGACCACTAACATAGAGCAGGCAAAGCTCACAAGAACATTTCCAGGTCACCTCAAATCAAAACATTATCATGTGTCAATGTCATTTTAACTGTATTAGAGTGAAACATAGTACAATATTTTACACAGTAATACAATTATTTTATTTAAAACGGCGCAGATTAAAGGCAGAGCAACAAAAATTTATATGATTTAGAAATAGTCATTATGTGATTTTTGCATTAGGGTAATGAATCAATTCACCAACTACATGCAAAAAAAAAAAATGTATTTATTTATTTATATATAAAATATGCATATATAAATATATATATACATTTGTGAAGTTGAAAACAGTTATGGACATTTTTTTTTTTTATGTCTTTACCACCACTTTTTATCCATTTACTGAAAAATACACAACACAAAAATCAAAGATTCAAACATTTTTTTGCGAGTCTACTGCAATAACTCTTTCTGAATCTTCATTGTAACAGCTTTGGTCAGTAAAAGACCATTAAATGGCTCCGTTTACAAGCCTTTTCCAACTGTGTCCAAACAAATTAGATAATGTGAGGAAACATGCCCCCAAGCTCTAGAATTAGTCAAGCTTTAATTATGAATCATTATCTTTTATCAAACTCTCTTTCTTATTGGTTCAGCACACTAATGAGGTTATAAAGACAGCCACTAGGTAAATAAATGGAATCAATCAAGTAACGTGACCTACAAACATCTTAGTAAATCTTAGAGAACTAGCAAATTTGTCCCGGTTTCTCCCTCTCTCACACACTCTTCTGACGCGTCTCTGACGACAGCAGGTTCATGTGCTTCAGGACGTCAGAGCACGGCTGTTAAAAACGGCGACTTTAGTTATTTATAAACTCTGTGTTTTTAAAAAGAAACTCAGAATTGCAAAAAAAGATGGAGAGAGGATGAGGGGAGATGAGAGACAGTTGGCTGCATAATCGTAACCTCATCCATTTCTCTCTCCGCCATTTATTATTCATTAGCTTCTCTTTCTACATCGCTCATTCTTCTCAGCCAACAAAAAAATAGGTCAGTGTGGGAAGTGCCTTTCGTGAAGAAACTGTGATTGCTGCTTGGCCATCTGATTTAACGTCTTCAGCACAAAAACAAAACTTCTTGTAGATGTCTTTCACAGAACTCATTTTGATCATCATCTCTTAGGTATAGACAAATACTGCATTTAAAAAAAAATGTGAATGACAAAAGGACAGCAGTTTGAGACACACTGCAACTAGTAGAGCATATCAACAGATCTATGAACTTTTTTTACTAGCTACAAGTGTTTTGCATGATTCCTTTTATCCAGTTTTGTTATTGTTAACCATCTATTAAAATAACTAATTTTCATTCAAATTAATAATTTTCATTAAATGAAACAAAGCTGAAATTTTGAAATTTTGCTTTGGCAATAGCTGAAATAAACATGTTTAAGTGGAAAAACTTAACTGAAATAATAAATAATGCTAAATGCTAAAAAAATGTATATATTTGTTTTTCGCTTTTAGTTTTAGTCAAACTTTTGTAATGGCATATAACTAAACTGCTTTGTTTGATTTATTTTAACCTCTTGCAATTTCATTGTTAGTCTTCTTAAACATATTATGACAATAAAATGAAAATCCAATTTTCTATTCTTCTAGACAATTTTTTAAATTAATGCATGACAGATAAGGAACAACTGGTCTTGAAAATAATAATTAAAAAAAAATATCATGATAAATTATAACAGAACTGTCATCTTTAGTTAGGGAGAATATCACTTAACCAAGTTCAAAAATGTTTTCTTTTCTCTTTGACATTTAAAAAAGGACATTACATAATCACAAATGATGGAGCAAATTTATGTTGCACATTTTTGCACAATAACCCTTAAAAAATGTAAACAATTTGCTTATGCTAAAAATAATTTGTTTAAATATTATTAAACATGAATATTGCTTCGCATTGTATGATTTAGAGCAGAGGTCACAAGACAAAAATGGCATCTGAATTAGTAAGGGTTACAGAAAGCAGGGGGGAAAAAAATGTTGAAACTACTTGAGATTCAGCTTCTGTTATTAATAATAAAAACACATGGGACAAAATAGTGAGAAAAGAGTAAGGCCATGTTTTTAAAACGGATGGATAGGTTTTTATCACACTGTTTTGTGCACATTCAGACACACACACATAGCTTGCTAATATGATAACGCGTATCAATTCTCTTTCTCACAAACAAAACCTTTAATTATTATCTACTCTCTCTCACACACACACACACAGACGTTTAATCTCATTCCTGATCCTCAAAGAACACTTTGGCCATGGCGTGGCCAACCTTTTGTACTTTCTTCTCTTTGGCGTCAGGACCCATGTTGGCCCGGGCCAGACCCAGCCAGTATTTCTCAGTCCGTGTTTGATAATCCACAAGCGCTTCTCCGGGCTTTACTGGAGGATGGTCTGCATCTGATAGAAAGATACAGAGAAAAATGTCAACACCTGTCCAGACTACCACTTCTGCTCTCTTAGAAGATTTTTGGTTCTCCTATAAAACTTTGGAGACACCCCTTTATGTTCAAGGCAAAACCCGGGAGCTGAAGTACTGAAATGGAGATACTCTGAACATGAAACGCCCCCGATGTGGATGATGAGGCAACAAAGTCTTTTTGTTTAGCATACTACCTAACTACGAAGCAGCCACAAGCTAACAATCTAGTGATGTTATTACAACTGACAAGCGAAACAGGCATCTAACAATAATGAATTTAAGCGAGAAGGACCCCAAAGCAAAACACACAGCTCTGGTTGTCAAAGAGAATCAGTGGATGTTGACCTGGGTCTTGGCAGCTAAACCCTTTGTTATCTGCTCGTGTCTACCTCATGGACCTGACCCAAATCATGGCCTTGATCATTAAAGGAAAATGTATGTGCCCACCCTCAGGGATGGGCCTTCAATCTCAGAAATAGGCGTCATTTTGAAGTGTCTGAAAGTAAAGATGAAACTTTTTTTTCTCCTTCACAAATACGTCCAAAATGCTAAATTGGCCTTTTTTTCCAAAATACAAACCTTCTTCACTCTCCTCTTCAGATTCCTCCTCCTCATCATCTTCCTCATCATCACCACCCTTTGCTTTTTCTTCTTCGTCATCATCATCTTCGGATTCTTCCAGCCACTCCTGCGTCTCTGTAATAAGAATTCATTCATTGAGTGTGGCTCTAATACTTGTCTGTACTGAATTATTTGCAATATAAGATTTGGATAGATAAATATAACGATAGATAAATAGATGGGTAGATAGACAGAGAAACAGACAGACAGACAAACAATAGACAGAACAAATGACAGATAGTGAATCCAACAGATGATGTTACTGTGAGATATAGATAGATAGATAGATAGATAGATAGATAGATAGATATTTAAATAATAGATAGATAGATAGATAGATTCACAGTAACATAGATAGATAGATAGATAGATAGATAGATAGATAGATAGATTCACAGTAACATAGATAGATAGATAGATAGATTCACAGTAACATAGATAGATAGATAGATAGATAGAAAGATAGATAGATAGATAGATAGATAGATTCACAGTAACATAGATAGATAGATAGATAGATAGATAGATAGATAGATTCACAGTAACATAGATAGATAGATAGATAGATAGATAGATTCACAGTAACATAGATAGATAGATAGATTCACAGACACATATAGATAAATAGACAGACAGACAGACAGATAGATAGATAGACAGACAGACAGATTCACAGACACAGATAGATCGATTGATAGATAGTTAGAAAGATTCACAGACAAATATAGATAGACAGACAGACAGACAGACAGACAGATAGATTCACAGACACAGATAGATCGATATATAGATCGATAGATAGATTCACAGTAACATAGATAGATAGATAGATACATAGATAGATAGATAGATAGATAGATAGATAGATAGATAGACAGACAGACAGATTCACAGACACAGATAGATCGATAGACAGACAGACAGACAGACAGATAGATAGACAGACAGACAGATAGATGCACAGACACAGATAGATCGATAGATAGATAGTTAGAGAGATTCACAGACAAATATAGATAGACAGACAGACAGACAGATAGATGCACAGACACAGATAGATAGATCGATAGATATAGATAGATAGATATATAGATAGGTAGATAGAGAGATTCACAGACACAGATAGATAGAAAGATTCTTGGGTGTCTTTCCACTTACTGGGGTCCATTTCCACTAGAACGTCCCACTGGTCCATCTTATGCAGGTCCAGGCTGTAGAGATCACTGAGTGTGAACTGTCGATCTCCCACCTCAAACATTCCTCCGTACAAGTACAACTTGCTGTGCTTCACCGTTGCCATGGCGCTGGAGCGAGGACAGGGCTCCACCTGGGGAGCCATTGCAGCCGCCTCCTCCACTTCGCCATCCTCCTCCTCCTCCTCCTCCTCCTCACTGTCCTCCTCTGCCTGTGAGGCTGGAATCACTTCCTTAATGGTCATAACCGTTCCATCCTCGGCAACGATCTCTTTAATAATCTCAGTGGGACCTTGTGGCTCCTCTATCTCTCCTTCAGTTTCATTTGTCTGCTCTCCCTTCTTCCCACGCCGCCTTTTCTTCTTTTCTGACTTATTGCCCTGCCAAGAAGAAGACAATCTACATATTACGGTTTCTTTACTTACGCGCTTTGCTAAATCGTACCATCACACCAACCTTTAGCTGAGCAGGAAACCAACGGTTTTTGTTGATATCATAAAAGTAAAGGTCATTAAAAAAGTCTCCTTCCAGAGACTCCTCATCTTCCTCATCACAGACACCACCAAAGAGCAGCGCCCGGCCCCCGGGGCCCACTGCCAGAGAGAAGCCAGACCGAGGAGGGGGCTTGACTCCTGAAGGGCTCACTCGTGTCCATGTCCACTTTTCTAAAAGGAGAGCAAAAATAATTTTTCAGACGTGGACAAGAAAGTGGATTTCGGAGTAATGGAGAGAAAAGCAGCCCACGTTAAACAAGTGATGACCATGGACGCTCTAATGATGGTACCTTGCTCCTCTTTGCCTTCCCTCCTCAGCAGGAACATGTCAGAATGGATGGTTCCTTTATCCACATCCTTCTTCGCTCTCTGAAAAAGAAAGGCAGCCATTACCACCTACGTCTGTTTACTCTCGTGGGTTTACTCAAGGACAAGCTCCTGGAAATGACACAATGCCTCGCTCTCTGTGTAGAGCAGTTGCAGTTGCCATCAACACGCTCTTGCAAAATGAAGCCAAGTGTAACAACTTTACTAATGATGGATATAAGGTGCAAACAATTTAAAACCATTACACTTTCACCTGAAAAGCCACATGTCTCCATATGGAGGGAAGATATTCAATAAAATAAACCATGTTCAATTCAGTTGTTGAGGTTTATCTATTTTGTTACATAAGCATGCAACAAATAGTTATGGCCATATGAATAAAGCTACCGTAAGCTTTTCATGTGACCGGACATCAGTAGGATTCTATATAAATGTGGCAAGTTGCTTAGCGACTGTATGCTTAAAAAAAAAAAGTACATTGACGCTACCATGATTTATAGGACATATACTACCATGGAGCTTTTCCATGGTTGCATGTTTTTATTTTTTTTAGACATGATTTAGTAGCACCACTGTATCCATAAATTATACATTTATAAATATATATTTATATTTTAGGATTCTTTGATGAAAATAAAGTTCAGAAAAACAGTAGGGAAAAAACCTGATTAATCAATCTCTATGTACATCAATAAAATTACAGTAATAGCCAAAAGGCATACAGTTTTGGAGTATCCGCCGTAGATGATGACACCGTTGCCATCAGGTGTGGGTGTCATTTGACAGGCTGACCGGGGACAGGGGCCAGTTCCTGTGGGCTGGAGACGGCTCCATGTGAACGTGTCGAGGTTAAAAGCATGAATATCGTTGTAATAAATATAATCCCTGTAGAGCAGAGAAAACATGCATCACAAAAGATTTGTGAAAATTATCCTACAGCAAGTACTACATTTTGGAGTGAGATTTGAGCACCTCAAAGTTTTAGACAATGTGTATAGATGACCATTAGATTATTTATTTATATCTATTATTTATACTTAAATATTTCATACATTTACAAAAAATTCTAATGGTCATCTATATACATATCACTCCAAAATGTAGTAAAGCAAAAGGTTACATTTTCCTTCTTACACAGATTAAAAAGTTGACAAGCTGAAGTTGGGGGCCCCTGCCTGTACCTGGTGCTCTCATGGAAGCCTCCGAACACAAGCAGCTGTCGTTTGCTCAGGACCATTCGATGTCCACTCCTCCCAGATGGAGCACCAGACGCTCTGAGAGGACAAAGAGGACATATTTCAACAAGAGGCTAGGGTGCCAAGTCAAAAATCAATCCTGTTAGTTTAGACCTCTGTAACCTCTATTCACAGCATGACGACAAAACACAGGTGGACACAGGTCTTAAAGTCCCTGCTAAGCTTCCATAAAGACCAAATACAATTAGACTTCCGGTTCTACTTAAAGATTCCAGTCTTACTCAGTGGCTTGTGTCTTTTTTAGTGTTATTCAGTTTTAAAGTATAAATACTTTAAATAAAATTATTTGTGTACACACACATGTTGGTTTTTGTGATTAATGGGGACTCTCCATAGGTGTAATGGTGTTTATACTGTACAAACTGTATGTGGTATAGCCCAACACTGACCATACACCTAAACCTACTCCTTACAGGAAACTGCACTTTTAGAGTTTCAAAAAAACACAATTTATTAATTGTTTTAAAAACAAACAGAGATTATATATTTTGATATATATATATATATACATAAACGTTTCTATATTCATATTATATACAAATATATTTATAATAAATAGATATATGCATGTATTTGTATTTATGCATACATAATAAATATATACAGTATACCCACAGTAAACAAAAACTTTAATTTTGGATGCAATTAATCGTTTTTAATCTATTAACAGCACTAATATATAT
>JAUCMU010000053.1:6398987-6422361 GCA_032275025.1 Enteromius treurensis
TCAATTTGCATATTCATTACGTCAGTGCGTCATATTATCTTGCTTCTCTGTAGTCACATAATGTTATTTAATGCACCCAAATTCTCAATATAACTGTTTTCACTGATGTATTTAACGGTTTCTGTTGTCCGAAAAACGGAATGAATATGAAATAGGGACTGAAATGCACCCCATTAAGTTAAACTAGCTCTACCTTACAAGATGTTAATCTGATTAAATCAAATACACATAAGATATAGACAATGGCTACGCTGTGATTTGGGCTATATTTACATGTAAAATAGAGTTAGCAGCAACATAATATCTATTTTCACTGAAATCTCTGCTCCTTACAGCCGCGCGCTGAACAGAACAGAGGGGGGTGTGCGTGCTCTGTGAAAACAAGAACTCGCGTGTAGGCGGCACTACCAGAGACTTGCTAAGGTTTGTCCTAGAAGTTGCTAGATTTGTCGCTAGTCGCTTTTTTGGAAAAATGTCGCCAAGGGGGTGAAATCTAGCGACAAAATCGCTAAGTTGGCAGCACTGATTGTATTATTTTGAAGTATAAAAAATCACTGAGGCTGCATCCGAAATCGCATACTTCTTAAGTAGGTACTACATGTAAAACGGAACGTACTACCCGACCGTAAAAACAGTACGTTCTATATAGTATGAATGGGGGTAGTATGAATGGAGCTCGGACGTACTACATCCGCCATATGGATGTTGTCACATGTCACGCATCGTCACAACAGCGCGACAATTTAAACTTTCAATAAGTCATCCATTCATTTAGATTGTGTTAAACAAGTGTGATTTAATCACTATAAACAACGTTTTCTTACTGAGGTGCTTACACTTAAAATGAGCCGCGTCTCCACTTTCCGCCATTTTTTTAATATGATGCCTCCTCTCCTGGAGCCTAATGGGATAGGAAACTGTTCATGGTATGCCTACTATAGAATTCGGCCGGAAGCAGTAGGTCATCCGGGTATTTCTCGCCTACTGAATTTCGGATACTATGAATTCGGACATACTACTCGCCTCGCATACTGTTTTTCACGTACTATATAGTAGGGAAGTAAGCGATTTCGGACGCAGCACAGGTCTTTATAAGCACAGACTTCCCGCTTACACTTCACAAAGTTTTGATTTGCCTAGCGATCACTACCGAGCGTTTCCCCGTATTGTCTTTCTGGTTATCTTTGGACTGTCTTTCTGGATTATTGATACTTGCTGCCTGCCCTGACCTTTTGCCTGTTTTTGATCACGATTTTGTCTTGTCCCTTACATTGCTGTCTGACTACGATTATCATTTAAAAACGCTGCAAATGGATTCCAACGACTCTGCCAGTTCATCCCAGAATTAATAAAATAATGTTAAGTAAAACTAAAAAGTCAAAACCTTCTTGGTTTAGCCCAGCCTCGCGGCAATTCGTTCATATTTTACAAAGTGGCTAATTCGTGCTAAAAAATTTGGAATTTCAGACGATTTTTGCTAAATTGTACATATTTTACGGGTTGCTAATTCGTGGGAATTTGTACAAATGACCTACAACTTGCCCGCCCCTAGACCTTCCCGTCACAAATCGTACAAAATCGTTTGATTAAAAAAACTAGTCAGTTCATACAAATTAGCACAAATTTTCCACCTCGTATGAATACGTCTGAATTGGTTCGGTTGTGGTTTTAGCTGCAGTCATGTCCTCATCTCGTATATAATACACCTCTGAAGGAACTCACATAAACCTTGTTGACAAGTTTAGGCGAGGGTAAAATATAGTACTTTCAGTGTCCTGTAGCTAGCGATAACACATCTTTTGAAGCAAAAAATAAACATCTTGTGTTACTGCAACACTCATTTCAAATGTAATGTAGTGAAGTAGAGGGTAAAAGTTGCTAATGTCTTTGCTACCCAGTACAACTACAACATATCCGAAAAGATACTCAAGTACATTAATTAGTTAGATTACACCTCTGAGGTTTTAAAATGTATATTTTATTTTGTGTCAGTACTAAAACCATACGTGACAAATATACCAAAAACAGCAACTCTGCTCCTTCAGAAAACAACAGAACCATATTTAAAGGCTGTTACGGTTCTTTGCCGCACTGCACGGTTGTAATGAAGCATTTCCTGATCTAGAACCATATCTGGACAGAACTTACAAATCGGAGCATATGTCGCTTCGGAACCTTGATCTCTTGATGGTTGTCTGTGGGGTAGGTTTTGTTTTTTTCTGAGGGGTGGTTGTCTTTGGGGTAGGTTTTGTTTTCTTCTGAGGGGTGGTTGTCTTTGGGGTAGGTTTTGTTTTCTTCTGCGGGGTAGTTGTCTTTGGGGTAGGATTTGTTTTCTTCTGTAGGGTAGTTGTCTTTGGGGTAGGATCTGTTTTCTTTGGCAGGGTGGTTGTTGGGGTGTTTTTGGGGTCGGATCTGTTTTCTTCAGGAGGGTGGTTGTTGGTGGTCATTTCCTGACATGGGTATGGGCAGAGGGCTGGTTGGGTGGGTTGCAAGGATATATTTTGGACATTAGGTGACGGAAGTTTTGTCGGTCCTGTCACATTGTCTCTGTCAATGGTGAGACAAAAAAACCTTTAACTAGTTAGAAAGGAAATAGTTCTGAACATTAAACATTATAATTAAAATGTTGCATGTTCAACGATAAAGCTCACATTTGTCTGTTTCTCTCAGCACTGTCGAGCTGCGCACAAAATTTGACTATAGATGTTGAAACCCTGAGGGGAAAAGTTCACAATTAATATTTGTTTACATTTTGTGACAAAATATGATAAGAAAAGGTATATATATTTATATATATATAGAAATAAAATAAAACCTTCCAGAGATTCGAGAAGCTCGAGCTGTTGGTTAAACAAAAACAGATTTCATACTAAATATGATTGATTTTTCTCCAGAACAACGGCATCCTTGTGTTACTGTAATTTGTGTGCACCTACTGTATAAACTTACTTTGGTTGTCAGTAGTCCAGGCCATGAGCAGGACCAGTCTGAACACCAGAACATGAGATGTTCTCATGATTTCTGAACTAAAGTTGAAACTGCAGGCTTTGGTGAGATTTTGGAGAAATCTTTGTGAATTAGAGTCTGCTTCACACTTCAAATATTTTCCCAGCGTGATGTTATATAAACTCTGGTCTGAGGTTTGATATATTTGTAAGCGCCCACCATACTGAGTTTCCTGGACCTGCAACCACAAACAAACCTTCTGACTGAATGTATGCTTCTAACACAAAAAGCAATACAGATTAGTCTCTTATTATTCTTAAACTGAGATGAGAGCAGTTTGGTATCTTTCAATAGATAGGACTTGGACTTTTAGCTGTAGGGGCTGTGTTTGGCGTGCACATAATACGCAGATTTTTTGTGCAGATGATACAAAACTTGTTTGTCGTGCATATGATACGCAAGTTTTTGCATACATATGATACGAATCTACCCCACAGCCCTACTACATCGCGTACCATAAACACACCAAAGTTCATTTTTGCGTAGCTGCTTTCATTTTTATTAGGCGTACTATTAATACACACATTCATGAGATCGGGTTGGTATTTGTATTTAGTTTAATAAAAGGCAATAAATGAATGTGTTCATTTATGTGTGTGGGGGTTTATGTGGTTTATGAGGACACAAATGTGTATTATGACATGGTACAATATGTAGGTGTTTTATGAGGACATTTTCAGTGTCCCCGTAATTCAAAAGGCTTAAAAAATATACTAAATGGTGTTTTTTGAAAATCTAAAAATGCACACAGTTTCCTGTAAGGGGTAGGTTTAGTTGTAGGGTTAGTGTAGAGCAATATCACATACAGTCTGTACAGCCATTACACCTATGGAGAGTCCCCATAAATCACAAAAACCAACGTGTGTGTGGGTATATGTAATAAATCACATTTTCACTCCATACAGTGAATTGCACTCTGTAGTGAATGAAGGAAGTGCGAACTTCAAGACCAAAATAGCTGTGCATTAAACAGCCGCCACAGAATAGTTGAGATGACAGTTTCAGAGGGGTGTTTTTCTCAGAATAAGGATGGTCTTCGCCTATGTGTCTTTTCCATTGAACTGAACTGCCCATTCTGCTCTTATGACAAAAAAAAAAAAAAAAAAAATTTACCAATTCTTTTAGGGGTACTGAATTCAAGAAAGTCTAAATGAATGTAGATTAAGTGGATGCCTTTGTACTGCAATTATATAAAGAAACTTTTAAATCACTTGCTAAAAACCTGAAAGGCCCACTGAGTGATTAAAATCTCCATGTGACGAATAGCACTGTGAATAACATCAAAATGAGTCACACTTTACACTTACGAAGCAAGTTAATGTGTCTGATGTCAGTTACTAAAGAAATAAAAATGAAACATTGCTGGTGGTTTCCTCAGCTCAGAGAGTTTGATGTTCTGCTGAGTTCATTCACTGTACTTTAGATTAGTGATAATATTTTAGTCATTCTGTTAAATCATGAAAACCGTATTTGTCACATTTGTTATGAATGTTGCTGAAAACAATTAAAGTACAGTTTGAAAGCTGTTACGTGCCTGATCCAGACATCTATATATTCACACATATTAACACATTCTAGTAGAGTATTTGCGTGTGTGCTATTTACTGCACAAGAAAATGAGGGTACATATCGTTCAAAAAAAACCACAGGCCAAAAGTGCTGCAGAAGAAGATCTTGATCATTATCAGGCTGAGCTGATGTTTGCTGAGATGCATCACCTTCATTCTATATCTTCACACAACTTTCCATGGTTTCATTAGAAGAGCGACGCTGTATGTAATATGCATTCTCAAGAAAAGAAAAGTTGAAGGTCTGGACACCACATGAGACGAAAAACAGTGCAAACTTATTACAGATCTAAGATCACCACATTAAATGACCGACAGATAGATTTTTGATAATGATAATCAGTTTTTAAGCAGTTAACAGCACTATCTATACAAAAAACGAATCTGATAAGACTTGTGTGGGATCTTGATAAAAACATTATTTCACACATCAGTACATGCGCATCAGCATATACATGTATTGTCTAAAATATTAATAATCTAGAAATAAAATAAAATAGTTAAAATTTTGTATAAATTATTTTTAAAATGTAATTTGTCTAAATGTTTTATCACAGCATGATAATAATTATAATCTTTAATATTTTTATGCAAAATTTATGTTTATTATACTTTAATAAGTATAACAAGTTTATATTTAAAATATATATAATATTTTTTATTATTCATTAGAACATGGCAAGTAATCACATGTAATTAAATAATGCATATATATATATATATATATATATACACACACACAGTGCCTTGAAAAAATATTATATTCACTTTCCTCACATTTTTTATGTTGCTGGCTTATGTTTTAAATGACTTTTTTCTCCACATTAATCTACTCTCCATACAGCATACTGACAAAGCAAAAGAATTGAACAGAATTGTCAAAACTTTGTACATTTAAAAGTAAAAAAAAACAAAAATAAATAAAGTGCATAAGTATTCATCCCTAAATGTTTAGCTGAATCATCTTTACAATCTCAAGTCTTTTTTGTTTGATGCGACAAGCTTTGTTCATCAGTTTTTGCTAATTATCTGCTCTTCTCCTCACCTCTTCACCTCTCAAGATCTGTCAGCTTGAATGGGGGCAGATGCACATGTTTTTGATTTGTCTATAGAAATGTTCTTCCTGTGTGTTTATTGTCGTGGTCCTGTTGGTAGTTTCTGACCTTCTGCCCAGTCTGAGTTTCTGAATGCTCTGAAAGTTTTCATTAAGGCTATCTCTATGTTTTGTTCCACTGAGTGGTCCTTATACTCTGACTCTGGCATGAGGCTGCTACCAGCACACTGTACTCTTGGGATGGTACTCTGCAGGTGATGAGCAGAGCTGGTTTCCTTTAAACATGACGCTTACAATGACTCTGTTGGGTCTCCTCTGTTCTCCTCTCCCCATATATGCTCATGAAGCTCAACTAAAGTGACCATCAGGTTCTTGGTAACCGAAGCCATTCTCCATAAGTTGCTAAGAAAAACGTAATGAACTCTTTTACAGATGCGTGGTTTGATACAAACCTGTTTCTGAGCTTCACAGTCAGATCTTTTGATCTCAGTGCTTGGTTCTTGCTCTGATATGCATGATCAGTTTTAAGACGTGTGTGCCTTTCCAAATTATATTCACTTAGTTGAATTTGCCGTAGTAACATCTACAAGCAACATAAATGCTCCTGAGCTAAATTTCAACTGTCCCAGATAAGGGTATGAATACTTATGTAATTGAATCATTTTAGTTTTTTATTTTTAATAAATTTGAAAAGATGTTACAAACCTGCTTTATGCTTAACCATTATGGTGTAAGGAGTCTAGGCTGCTGTAAAAAAAAAAAAAAAAGTAATTGATAGCAATTTTTACATGAGAGAGCAACAAAACAAAAGGTGAAAGAAATAAAGAGATATGAACACGTTTGCAATGTACTGCATATATATATAAAAATATATAAAACGTGCATCAAGATTTCCTCGCATTATGAAATCTGTTCCTTTTGTTAATGAATTATGCATGGTTATTACAAGGCATTTCCATTGTGTGCTACCGCACGTTTCCATTTTACCTTAATATCTGCATATAATCCATGTCAGTGGTCATGTACTTTTTTCTGTGTAAATGCCGATCGTGGAAATTTGCCACGTGGAATCGATGAATTCGATTATATTCCCTTTTGAGATTTGGACATAAAGGACTGTATATGGGTAATGCAGATGTCACAAGTGTTACCAAAGTTTAAAAATCTTTTTTTTTTTTTTTTTTTTGCATTTCTTGTAATGAGCATCAGCAAAAAACTGCACTGTCTGAGCATGTGCTGTAAACCTCTGACACCTGTATTTTTTATCTTCTCACGATCTCTGCTTGCAAAAGACACAGAAACCCAGTATAGCAAATGTGATTCTCCGTGTGGGCTTTGAAGAAGAGGAGGGGGACTGCAGTACACTCCCTTATCTAACCACAGATCTGAGTTGCTATCTAGCATCACGTCCGAAAGCATTTAAAAATGTGGTGCAGACTCAAATTGTCTCAGACAACTGTAACAGCTCATTATCAAAGCTTGAAGATCAACTTCAGATCAGAAACCATGAGGGCGTCGTCTTTGTGTCTGGTGTTTGGACTGGTCCTGCTGATGACCTGGACCTCTGAGGCTCAACGTAAGTGCTCTTGAAATACAGTTTAGCTTCTGACTAAATTGTTGTATAAAACAAAGTTCCACTTAAATTTAAAGCATTTGAATTTTAAATGGATACAGCCGGGTAACATATAGTGGAATCTTTGCATGTTCAATTTTTGCATGTTGAATTAACTTTATATTCTCCTGTAAGTAACAGAATAATATGCTAAATATAGAAATATTTCTATAAAGGACCTTTATTTTGACGGAAAAGTAACTGAGCAAATGTAAAGCATTTCATTTATGTATAATTCTATCTCACCAACAGCTGTTGCCCATGCAGTTCCTGAGAACTGTTGCTTCGTTTTTATCGACTTCAAAATTCCACCCAACAAAATTGTGAGTGCTGTGAAGACAAGTTCACATTGCCCTATCCCTGGCGTTGTGTAAGTGTTTAACTTTACTAAATATCATTTAGAAATATTATTTAAAACAAAATATGAAATAAAAAAATTAACTTTACATAAACGTTCACCCTCAGGGTTAAAACACCAAGGACGGAATTTTGTGTGAAACCAGAAGAGGCTTGGATTCAGAGTGCAATGAAAAAATGAAAAATAATACTGTCACTGCTATATTCAACTGTCCTTTCCTATCAAATGTATTTTTTTTGCATCTCCTTATTAAAGGTGCAGGATACTGAATGTCAAAAATCTTTTCCTCTTGGCTCAATCTATGCAAATACATATTAAAACGCACTGAGATTACCTGGTGTCAGACTCATTTGAAGGTTCAAAATTATATGAATCATCAGCAAAGTTTCATGTTTAATAATGTACAGTAATAACTTTACAATAAGGTTAATTGGGTAACACTTGTTAACAGCCTACATTTGTTAACATTAAGCCATAATGAATAATACTTAAACAACATTTATTATTCTTAGTTATTGTTAATTTCAGTATTTACTAATGCATTATCAAAATCGCAAGTTGTGTTTGTTAGCATGAGTTAATGCACTCTAAGGTAACGTGAGTAAACAATGAACAACTGTATTTTCATTAAGTAACATTAACAAAGATTTGAAAATAGGGTAATACATGTATTATAAATTTTTGTTCATTTACTCATGATTAAAGGAATAGTTTAGCCAAAAATTATGTACCTAAAATGGCTTAAGGGTAAGTAAACAATGGGGTCAACTTTCATTCTATTTCTATTCTTTATTTTCATCTAAATGAAAAAATAAATAAATACATTCAGCTAATAGAAATGCAATATAAAAAATACAGATTTTCTTTTCAAAAGTAAAACTTTCAATTCAAATACAGAATTTTTGTAATATTTTTTTTTTCTTTTTAATAACTGAAAAATACCTTTGTAATTATTTAATTATTATTACTAATCAGGCCCCATTTTCACTGACCTCAATTATAGTAATCTGCAATGAAAATAAGTTTTGGGCTGTTTATACACGTTTGCATTAAGATTTTCAAGGGAGTAATGTTTTTGTAAATTGCTAAATCATTGAATAAACATTTATTTATTATATTAGGCTTTTATTTAATATTTAATATTTTATCTTTTTAAATCTACATAATTAGTTTCAAACATCAAAAGTAATGCAATATTAAACACACACACACACACACACACACACACACACACACATATATATATATATATATATATACTGTATAATTGTTGTTTTTTCCCCTTATTGTTTTTTTGCAAAACATGGTAATATTGAAGGGAACTAAAGACGGTAACAGGCCGCACCGTTCCAGGCTCACGTTGGAACACAAATCGAACCGTACCTGACAGTTCTAAGAATCTTGTGAAATAGACCACTTTGCAATGATAACATTCTCCCACTTATATTTTTAGTGCGTCAGGTTTAAAAGCTGTGAATTTAGTTATGAATGTGGGCCTCCCACACTGCTTGATCCACGCCTGGTATATCTCCCCATGGGTTTTAGGTTTCATGAAGGGAAAAAAGTTCCACCACTCCGTCCAGACTTTTAGGATACCAGGTATCAGATTTGCACAATCCATACGCACCATGGTTCTGCATGTTTCTCTCACTCGAAAGCTTAACAGACCTCCAGCTCCTAGTTACAGCTGCTAAGCCACGATTGGCCTGTGGCGGTTTTCGGGCGTGGCTTAGCAAAGGGTCATAGCTAGGCCTATTAGCTCATAGTAGATCATGTTAGTTAATGCATTTACAAATGTTAACAAATTGTAGCTTACCCTGTTTTAAATATATGCAGTGCCCTCAACTAATATTGGCACCCTTGCAAAAACTAAAACAATTGCAAATAAGGTGAAATTCTTTTGATGAAATAATGTTTTTCTCCAATACTGGTTGACCACAATTATTGGCACCCCTAGAATTTTTTTATTCTTTAATTTTTCATCTCCAAGGATCACACCTTGAGAACTACAGCTGAGAAGAGTCTCACAGTCAGAAAATGCTTTTAAAAAAAAATAGTCAAATAGCCCCTACACCAGCATATGTGTGGGTTTAAGAAAAATTCTCCTTACTCATTCAAAAACAATCTCCAGCATGATCAGTTGTCAGACAGAACTGGAACTACAAATGGGACTAGCTTCTATTTTTCAGCTGGAGGTCCTGGACATCTTGTTTAGACACATGGCGTCATGGATTCTATCAAATACCAAAAGATTACAAATCTAAAGACTGACTCTGTTAGAAATCTTATAATGGGCCATGGTTGGGTCTTCCATTGGGATTCTGGATGAAGGAGTGGTCTCTTTTCTTTGAAGGAGGTGTTCTCCAACCTCTTCAGGCATTACAGGAGAAAACTCAGAGCTGTTATTTTGGGAAAAGGACGTAGCAATAATTGGGTGACAATAATTGTGGCCAACATGTATTGGAGAAAAACATTTATTTCACAATGAGATTTTCTCCCAATTATAAATTATTTTACTTCAATATTAGGTTAGATTTTTGTGATTTTTTAAATGAAAGATCAAAAGGATAAACAATGCAGATTTATTTTCACAGCCACCTTTGCTCAGATTTACCAAAGGTGCCAATTTTAGTGGAGGACACTGTAAGTACTCTTTACAGTCTCTTTTCTCTCCAGCTCAGCCGCACCAGCAGAGGGCGCCATATAAACCAGCTGCGCGTTCTTTCACAGCCCGCTCGTTCTCTGCGCATGCGCACTCGCCGCGCGTCTCTTCCCTCCCCGCAGGATCAAACCGCTGCTTGTCCGCGCCGCCGAAACGCCGAGCCGACAATGGCACAACTGGTGGGACCTCTACGCAAAGAGCTCGCCGACTCCCTGTCCTCCTGCCGGGTGCTGGTGGTCGGCGCGGGAGGCATCGGCTGTGAGCTTCTGAAAAACCTGGTGCTCACCGGCTTTAAGAATATTGAAGTGGTAAGTTGGAGGAAGGCGGACTCTCTTTGTGCTGCTTCAGTCAGGCCCCATTGTCACAGACCTTCACTAATAACATCTTGAAATCAAAATGAGAGTCATGACTTACGTGCATTACTCGTTACAGTAAGTTAAGTGAGTAAAGAACTGCAGTGCTTTCCGTCCCATTGTAAACCCATAAACCAGCCCTTTTCTTTCGCGCCATGTTCTGTGCGATAGATACCATGTCCCTTGAAAACACTGAACAATGTGGCCACACTTTAACACAACCTACCGCGAAACATGTGCGTTTTAGAAAAGATCGTATTAAAATACAAAGACTGTTTAACATTGTAAACCTGATATCACACAAAGATTATATTCAGTTTTAATAAACAGCATCTTGCCGTCGTTTCTAATGTAACGTTTGTTGTGATACAGCTTCTGTTATGTCTATGCATCCATTATTAATATTGCAATGCACTAGGTTATGAAACTACAAGCTGTTAATTAGCAGGAAAATTTAATGCAGGTATTTGCATAGTTTTCAATAAACAGTTGTTTAATGCAAGAAATCTTGAGGTAAGATAGTAGTCCGACAAATTAAAATCACTCACTTAATTGATACTAGAGCTTTTATGACCTGCAAAGATGATGATGATAGCTGTGTTTTTATTAATGCAATCAAATCTTACAATGGCACACAACCACATTGGTAGTTTTTTTTTTTAAATGCATGATTAAAATAAATATAATCTGAGCAATAATTAAGAAAAATAAATTAAACAACGCAGAATTTGGAAATGCAAACCTGACAATTGGTTTCAAGTTATTGAATATTTAATTACAACATTTTATGCCGTCTTAGTAATAGAAATTTTGGGGACATTTATAATGTATTGTGATTTCATTATGGTATGGTTTTGCACTTTCTTTAATAATTCCAATAGTGGAGTGGTGCTGTTGTTTATATTTGATTATCCACAATTATTTATTTATTTTACTGTCATCATTCGCAGATTGACCTGGACACCATTGATGTCAGCAACCTTAACAGACAGTTCCTGTTTCAGAAGAAACATGTTGGAAAGTCTAAAGCTCAGGTAAATGGTGTAACTGACTTCAACAACGCGTATGCTTTTAAAAAATCTGCGCGAGACATTGACTAAGTAGTGCGTTTCAGGTTGCCAAGGAGAGCGTGCTACGGTTTTGTCCATCTGCGAACATCACTGCCTACCATGATAGCATCATGAAGTGAGTCTAGTTACGTTATTACTAAGATAAAGACGTGTGAATATTTGCATAGTACGTTTCAAAAGACAGTTTCTCTGTGGATGCTATATAAATAAGGTTTGTTGACCAATGTTTTGTTTTCTTTGTGCTTTGCAGCCCAGATTATAACGTGGAATTCTTCCGAAACTTCCAGCTTGTCATGAATGCTTTGGACAACAGAGGTATGCATTTTTCAGCAGACTTTGGTCGAAAGGAAGACCACCTTTCTTAAACATCTATCTAAATGTGTCTTTGCAGCGGCCAGGAATCACGTCAACAGGATGTGTTTGGCTGCTGACATTCCCCTCATTGAGAGCGGCACAGCTGGCTATCTGGGACAAGTCACAGTTATCAAGAAGGCAAGGCTCTTCTATTAAATCAACAGCGTTTGTTTGGCACATACATGCTGTATCATCTCAATGTCACGCAGTTGGCGTTCACGTTTTCACACAGGGTCAGACGGAGTGCTACGAGTGCCAGCCTAAACCTACGCAGAAAACCTTCCCAGGTTGCACCATTCGCAACACGCCATCAGAACCCATTCACTGCATCGTGTGGGCCAAATATCTCTTCAAGTAGGTTTTCTACACGAATACATCTCCTTGAAATGTAATTAAAATCGGCTTAGCTTTTAAATTGTTATTTTTATTGTTTTCCATGTTCAAAGATATGCATGGGAAAACTCACACGTGTCAATTGTTAAGTGTTAGTAATCAAAAGGGATGCCTAATCGATTCACTTAATAAAAATTGTAACATTTTTAAAAAATTATTTTTTTAATTAATAAATTTATTTTTTTTGAGAAATTTCTTGTTTTATTAATGTGGAAATCAAATTAATTCATAATACTTTACTAAAATAAGAGAAAAAAATTTACCAGTTTTGGAGTGCTGTCAAATGATTAATCACATCCAAAATAAAAGTCTTTGTTTAGATAATATATGTGTTAATGCTGTGTTTATTTATTATGCTTATATTAAAACACGCATGTACAGCATATATTTTGAAAGTGTTTACATGTAAATGCATTTATATATTTATTTTCTTATATTTAATATTATATCTAAATATATTTAATATATATTAACGTAACATATCTTCATTAAATATATACATGCATGTGTTTGTATTTATATATACAAATATATTATGTAAAGAAAAACTTTTATTTTGATTTGATTAATCATGATTAATCCTTTGACAGCACTACATTTTTGTTAAGTTTTTTTTGTACGTGTCATTTTGAGTACTTGTTTTCTGCTGTATTTTTGTGTATTTGGTTTTGCGTTTGTAAATTTGTCTTATTCCCATTCAGTTTTTGCCCTGAAGAAGGCCTTTGATGCTGAGGTGGCAATAAAAATGAACAACTAACTAACACACAATTCTTGAATTGCCTCCTTAGTCAGCTTTTTGGTGAGGAGGATGCCGATCAGGAGGTGTCACCTGACACAGCTGACCCTGAGGCTGCTTGTGAGTCATCACTTCTACTACAACTTATTTACTTCCTTCTGTGTACATGCAGATGTAATGCAAGTTTAAATGAAAATTTGACTACAGGGAACCCTGCAGATGCAGCAGCCCGAGCTACAGCCTCCGATCAGGATGGAGACATCAAACGAGTGTCTACTAAAGAGTGGGCTCGGTCCACAGGATATGATCCTGTTAAACTCTTCAACAAGGTGCTGGTTCTGTTACATACAACATTACTTCATTACCCTCGCTGTTCCTTTAAAAAATAGTCTAAAAGTCACGTCTTTTACTTCCTTTCAGCTTTTTAAAGATGACATCATGTATCTGTTGACTATGGATAAGTTGTGGAAGAAGAGAAAAGCACCGTTACCTCTAGACTGGGCTGAAATTCAGAAGATTGGTGTGTGTCCGTTTTGGAATTGTCTAGTTGTATAAACGAATGTAAGTGGATCTGTCTAAAAGACAAGTTAATGAGGCTGTGTTTTGTTTGTGTGTGACAGAATGTTCTCAGGAGGAGGCCTGTGGCACAGGTCTGAAGGACCAGCAGGTGTTTGGTGTTCAAGGTTACGCTCAGCTCTTCCACCGCAGTGTAGAAACACTCCGATCTCAGCTGGTAGAGAAGGGTGACGGTGCAGAGCTGGTCTGGGACAAGGTGAGAAGTCAAAAGACAAGCATAAGGTTTATACAGTGGTGGCCAAAATTGTTAGCACACTTGGCGTATTTAAGAGGTTTGTTGTTTTTGTTGAACTGGCCATTAAAACTGGAATAAGCTGGAATATTGAAAATGATGGACTGGCCCCTTCAATGACGGACCTCAACCCTTTCCAGCAAATTGGGGGCGAGGTGGAAAATAAACTAGACAGACCTATTGTACATTAAAAGGAAGTTCTTAAAAGAATATTTTTTATTAAATAACATTTGAAAAATCTTAATAAACTGAACACCAAATAACTACTGGGTTGTTTTCTGTGCTGCAGCTAAATTGATTTCTGGATGGTGCCGTAGAACATGCATCTGCATGTAGGTTGTGTTGTAGTGAATCTTGGCGATCCATTCCTTTCAAAGAGCCGTTCAAAAGAACTCCCTCTATAACTCTTCTGTCTCGCGGAGGAGCTAATTTGTGTGCATCTGTGTGAAACACACATAGGAAGAAAAGAACGCGACTCGGCTCCCATCGTTCATGTTTATGAGCCGTTCAAAAGAATCGGTTCGTTCGCAAACGTCACTAGGGGGGAAAGCTTCTTAAAGCACAAATTTTGTGGGTCTTGACGATTAAACGCCATCCTTTATCTCCACCGGGTAGCCGGTGTTGCCATACTGCTGACTTAAATGAAAAGGAAGGGTCCGCAATATCTGGGTTGGTTGCTATGTTTCCTCACGGTCTTCTTCAACTAGCTCAACTTTTGCAGGCAGGCGTCACATAATTGGAAAGGTAGTCACGGGGTGTGTCACGATTCTCCCTCATCAGATTTCGGTTTCATATCGCAAATTGTTACAGCCCTACCTTGAATGCAATGTAAGTTGCTTTGGATGAAAGCCTCTGTGGTGGTTCCTGGACCTTGCTCTTTCAAAAGTAATCATCTCAGTGGAAATACACTACAGCACACTTCTCCCCATCTTGGGCAACCTTTGAATATCTGGTGTACATCATCACCTTTCTTGCCAGAGACATCATAGTCACTTCTGGTTAAAGCAGCAGACCTGCATACCTCAACTCATACACCAACGACAGCCAAAATAGCCTTGGATGCCAAGCAGGCCTTGTACTTTCCAGACAGCTGTGACTAGTCAACTTCTCACAACCAACCTTTCAGTTTGTGACAGGTGGCTTGAACTGCTGTTGTGGCCTTCAGGCTGCTGAACCATTAAGACCAGTGACCTGGACTTCATGATTTCGTGACCTGTTTCACATCCTTGCTCATCCAATCAGCTTCAGGAGAATGAACCTGCTTTCTGGTACTGATTTTTCAATGATTGTCAGGTACTGTAAGTCACAAAGACCTAGACTGCTGGTGGTTTAACACCAGTATTAGATTGGGGGAATAGACTTGACCAACATAAATGTATTGCCAATGCAAAGAGGACCATGGAAATGGTGTAGTAACATAATTCCTGCCTCTGAAGCACTTGGAAGTCAGTCTCAGCTAACTCATTAAAACATCCAAATTATTTAAATTGTTCTCTTCTCTCCTCTGTCATCCCTTCTGACTATTCCTTTTTTATTAGGATGGTGACCACCATTTCTTCATTATAGATGTATTATAACATAGAGCCTATCCCTTACATCCAGCCCTGTAACATCTGCAAAATACTGTATCTCTACAATGCTGTTTGCTGCTGTCACTTCATTCTTACCTCACAGGCATATCCTACAAGGTCTCCTGGAGAGGAAGGGTGTCTGAGTCACACAGGCTAATCACTAATGCTCTTTGATATGCACACTGACTGGACACAATCATAAAGGCGCATGGCTTCTCCTGTCACTGATACGCAGCTCTATCTGTCGTTCCAACCTGATGATCCCACCATCTTAGTTGATATCTCTGCTTGCCTTTCAGACCTTTCAGCATGGATGAAAGAGCGCCAGTTTTTGTTTAAGCTCAGAAAAGACAGAGCTCCTTCTAACCCCAGCGAACCCATCAGTCAATCACAACAGCACTGTAATACTGTGTCCCACAGCTCTAGGACAGCAAGGAGAATGGACTACTGGACTAGGCTGTTGTTCAGCCTTTTGGCCAACAAGATTAAATCCCTGCAGGTCATACTGAAAACGGCAGTGCTTACAGTCTTTAATCAGTCAACAAGGATCCCCAAACAGCTGTCTTGGTCTCACTGTACCAACTTTGACCTTCAGGACTGACACAATACACCGCCCTACTCAATTACTCTCCTACAAGTGCATGTTCCCTCACCCTGTTTACGGTCAGTGTGATTCCTTCACTGTGAGGGACAAAGTCGTTTGCTAGTACCTTCACCATTCTTTGTTCCTCCATAGTTGAATGAGCTGCCAACCTCCACCTGACCTGCTTAAACCAAAAACTATTCTCTTTATTTACAGTATTTTTGCATGTTTCATGTCTGCTTTAGCCAATAAACTTTAAACTTTACACTCAAACTGTAAATATTGCTGACTTGCAATCTTTACTCCAGTACTCAAACACAATGTACTATGCCAAGAGAAGACACATTACAAAAGGTAGAAATCACAAATAAGTACACTTAACTTCAGTTTAAATAAAAGCAAAAAAAATAAATCTGATGAGTTTTCATTATCATTCAACTAACATCTATTTCTCTTAACAAAAAAAGCTATTACATTCTTACAGCCCTTTTATCCTCTTCAGGGGAAGATACACATGCTCCAAGCTGCCATGTTTTTCATGGACATGAAGCCTTGGCTAAGAAATGTCCCTTTATTACTTCGATCTCACTTTAGGACAGCTGCATGTGGGTAACTTGGGGTTTATTGTAATTCGGGCATACTGATCCATCATCAGGCTGTTGTTTGTCAAACACTGCATTTTATAAGGAGCCTATGGTATGGTACAATCATTACAGTTTAATCAGTATGGCATCTGCTGTTGATGGTCCCAGTGCAATATCCACTATCCTGTAGCAGATGGATGAATGATGGGGGAAACGAGGGGTTACCATGAACATCTTCAATCAGCATATTTCTGATGAAAGAGTCAAAGCTCATTCGTGTTTATTCATATTCAAACTTTTATCATGTTGCACCAAGTTTGACTTCAATGACCCCCAATGGAGATCGGTTTTAAGTGATCAAGACAAAAACTGTGTTTGTTTTGGTGGAATATAGAAAAGAACAGCTGGGTTTTAGAGCAACATGACAGTGGCAAAACTTTACTTTTGCCATAATTCTTTTAAGCTTTAATTTGGACTTTTATCTTTCAATAAAATGGAGATCTGAATTTATTGAATATAAACATTTACCTGAAGAGAAGTTCCATTAGTATGTGCAACTGCCTCATCTGAGTATGATGGTAAAAGCATTTGGCAAAAGCTTCAAAACACAACCAGGATATGTTTTGTTCTATTCTGTGTTGTGAATTATGGTGCATGAAATAAACCATGTGACTGAGACAAAAGAAATGTGCAGAGGTTGAAAATAAAAGCAAACAGAAGGATGCATGAAATACAGAGCAAATAGATTTCTGTAACATCGAGAAAAGAACTGAACAATAGATTGAAAGGAGGCAGAGCCAAAATGCTGCAAGAGATGGAGACAAAGCGAGACGGAGAGAAAGAAAGGGAAATAAAAGCCAAGACAAGAAGGAAAGCAAAGCTAGGAAAGAGCGGGAGAGGACGGGGAAGCTGCAGGGTTAAATCGATAGCGTGTGGCGTACCAGGCCATGCTGCCGTGGGCCGTGTTGTCAAGGTGACAGAGAAGCTCCAAGGTCTGCGGGTTGTTTGATGAATCATCGGGGGACTCGTGGCTGCCTGATTCCCATTCCGGGGGCATCCTCCACACTGCCGCACATGTGAGCACTCGACTCTCAGATGCTGGCCGACAGGAAACACACACACACACAGAATCCCACATAAGCATGCATTCACACAAAACAGCTTAAAAACACAGGCACTGCCGCTTCGGCTCATTTGTAATCCGAAGCACGCAGAGTGCACAACGACCAAAAGAAAACAAGGAGGCTGAGTTTCTACAGATGCATTTAGACGTTAGCACACCATCAACTGTATCAGTCTGATCACATTATTTGACAGTTGATGTATATGATGTGTGTGTATTCATGGGGAGTGCTTCGTTTCAAATGCATCTGTGGATTGTCTTCCAGCCGCACATGCCATAAGAGAGCATGAGTGTGCGGCTCTGTTCTTTCAGTAGTGTATACTGCCCCTGGAGGCCAGATCACTCATGACGCTTCATTATTTCAAACAATCATCTTTAAGATTGGAATAGACAGATGAATGAATGAATGAATGAATGAAAGAAAGGATATCATGTTGTTACAAACATACCTTGTTCACTACATTAGAGATTTGGGGGGAAAAAATTAAATGGCTAAAGAAAATATAACTTCAACATTTACTAAATTTCATTTATTAAAATAAAAAAATTTTTCACCCATAATTTAAGGCAGTGGCTGTTTGCACTTAGAGTAAATAGCAATGGATTCTATTTACACCGTTAAACTAGCAGTTTTTTTTTTTTTTTGCTATTTATACTACATTATAATCTGCACCTTGGTATTGTAATACTTTATGAAACAGTATGCAATAAAAAATTACTGAGTGTCGATTTTTCATTTGATTCAAATTATTAAATGGATGCCCTTCCTACACCTACCCTAACCCTACTCATACTTTATTTTCAACTTTTTACTATTATTACCAAGTTTGCCAAAAGGTGAATTCAAACCTGGGTCGATAGTGTCAAAAAGTGCATATTGATGGCGTTAGCTCAATCACACATCAGTGGGCGGAGTTAGTGTAAATAGTCTCTACCAACAAGACACTTAGTGTAAATACAAACTCTAATAATTGGGAATATTTAATGGAACTGAATGGAATAGCAGTTAATGCATTAACTAATGTTAATGCTGGATCTTACTGTGCAGTGTTACAAGAAAGATTGTTACAAATGAAGAAGCAAGTAATGTTATATAAAATAAGCAGCAGTCTCTCTTCTGTGTGGGAGAATGAGAGTTCGGTGCAAGGCTGCTTCCTCCGTTGTAACGGCCGCTTTGGGAGACGTTTAGAAATGCACATCAGCACTTTCTGCATCAGCCCAAAAGTGTACTGCTAGTTATGGGTTACAGATAAAACCTGTAGCCAATAATTACATATACACAATAATACATGGCTTAGGTATTCTCTCAAGTATTTTAAAGCTGAAATCTCACATTGTAGAAATATTCCATGAAATGTACTGCAAGTAGTGGTTGCAAGAAGTTCACTGTAAATAAAATGAACTGTTTCTGAAATGACAGAACGCCTGTATATTTTAAGAGATACATGCCTCCAAGAAAGCTAAGCTAAGCTATCTGCAAAGCTACAGTACTGTTAAAACTTTTAGACACTTTTGTAAAATGAGGATGCTGTTAAAAAAATGTTATAAATAGATTTTCTTTAACGATTAACTTCTGTTAACTCAAGTAAATCAGCATTTGCTGTGAGCATCCTTTGTCTTTAAAGCAGTTTTTTTGAGCAGAGTTTCTCAGAGAGCTTTCTTGGAGACGTTGTTCTCCACAGTTCTTAGTCTTAGTTTGTTCTTTTTTGTTGTTGCACTGACAAAAATCTCACTGGATTATTACAATGAATGGCAAAATGAATGTTTGGAAATGTAAGCTGATATTTCCTACTGACACACTACAGCAGAAGATAGAAATAACTGGCTTCAAATCATTTTTAGCTGCTGAAAATACTAGTGTTCTGATCATTTTGGCCAGCGCTGTAGAGCTCTGTTTGTTAACGTATCATTGACTGAGCCATGAATGTGTAGATTTCATCCTGCAGTTGTTTTCTGTGGCGAAAGCTGTTGAAATGGCAGTAGCAGTGTAGTGGAGCACAAGCGAACAGCGGTGTCAGAATAAGAGCTGTTCTCAGATCAGATGCGGTGGGGGTGATGATGGAGGCAGACTCAGTGCCGCCCGGCCACTCCATTAGCTTGAATGTCACGGTAATTACATTCCTCTTTTGAACTCCACTATGACATCTTGCACATTGGCCTCATCATAATGAAGACGGAAGGAGAAGGGAAAAAAAAAGAAAGAAAAAAAAGAGCCATATCCTAGTTTTCACTCAGTAAAGAAATGTTCCCCAGCCACAGGCGTCGGTCTTATAAACACCGGATTTAATTAAAATTTCCACTTTCAATTGTTTCTTCGTGTTTGTGTATGTTTTTTTAATTGCCTCGAGGCAAGTGCAAGAATGTGTCATATATTGCTTTAACAGCTTTTGTGACATGACTGTGCCAGTGAGCACATATAACCCCATACAAACTAGAAAGTCTTTTATGAAGTTTCACTCTTGAGGTTAGAAGTACCCTGAATGCAAGTACAAAACCTTGTACTAATGGTAGACAACTTATTAAAAATCTTACTGTTGACGAAAAGATTTGGTTGAAAACACTGCCTACACAACATTATAACGCTCAAAATACAAAGGTTGTTCTAAATAGCAGATGGCAACGTTATATAAATACTACCTAGTTGATTATTAGCGTGCACGTTTCTGGCAAATTCATAACTTAAAAAAGCCATATTAATGACTTATTCTGCATTACCATATTTTCGATGACCATATGTGACCCTGGAGCACAAAAGCAGTGAGAAGTAGCACATGTATATTTGTAGAAATAGGCAACAATACACTGTATGGGTCAAAAAGAATTTTCTTTAGTGCCAAAAATCATTACGCAAAGACAATGTAGATATGAAGATATTTTGTCAGTTTCCCACCATTAATACATCCAAACTGATTTTTTTGATAAGTAATATGCATTGCTAATTAAGAACTTTATGTGGACAACTTTAAGACAATTTTCTGAATATTTCCGGGGGGGGGGGGCACCCTTTTTTTGCCCAAAAAGTTGTATCTTGTCCAATTAATGTCCTCTCCTAATAAACCACACATAAGTGGAAATCGTATTTATTCAGGTTTCAGATGTTGTTGTTTTTAATTGACCCCTATATTGGCTGTGTATTAGTATTACAATGCCCAATTTTAAACTAAGTGTGTATAATTACAACTAATCACATCTAAAATAAAAGTTCTTGTTTACATTAACATATGCATGTATATTGTGCATATAAAAACACATATAAAAAAACAGTTTTTGAAAGTATATATTTATATTCATATCATTTGATTTATAAATATTTGAAATGTATAAACACACATGTAAATATACATGCAAGTAATTATATATATATAAATATATATATACACAATAATTATACACAGCACACACACACATTATGTAAACAGAAACTTTTATTTTGGTTTATTTGGTTTTAATTAACTTTCAGTTTGACAGCACTAATATATATATATATATATATATATATATGATTCAATCAATATATAATTACGGGTTATTGTTTTGATTATTGATTTAATAAATTGATCCTTACAGACACCTTAAAAAGCCATTATTTCTGATTAAAAACAGAATATTACTCTTTTTTTCTTACATGTTGCTGAATTGTAGATAATGAGACCAGGAATGTGCATTAAAAAATAAATCCACTTACTTAATTTAGACTTTGAGGGACATATTTACTAAACAGAACACATGATATGGTAAAACACTTTGTATGATTCATTTAAATATTCTCTTCTCATAAACATTGCATCCGAAAGTGAAACTCCTACAAAACTGCATAAGCAATAAAACAGCCAAACTGCATCCATCCACACCTTCGGTCAATCGTGACAGTAGTTTTTAGTCAATGGTCAATAGTGAGAGAAAGAGGAAGACAGACTCACTCTTGTTGTAGCACGTGGTCAGCACTGCCTTGTCTGCAGGACTGCCGCTGATGTGCCATATCTCTCCAGCATCGTGCAGGAGGACGCTCTTATTAATCATATTATTCTCATCATCAAAGTCAATGATGTGAATCTGTAGAAGAGGAAAAAAAAGCACAGCGCTGAGGAGAGCGTCCTGACGGCAGTTCAAAGAGCTGAAACTTCACTCGCAGATATTTACTTTAATATGACAGTAAATGAAATCTCAAACGCTTTTTAACTTCACACTCCTGACACTCATTTCCCAGCTTTTATTTCAACTTTGAAGTGACTGCATCTTTTGAACTTATGTTAGATGCCTAAAAGTTCTATGCAAAGCACGGCACATTTGAAGAGGCAGTAGAAAGTTATTATTTTACTGAGGGACTTCATGCACGCTGTGGGTAATATTCTGCTGTAAGTGTTGTCATTATGTGCGTAATGGAGTTGTGTGCTCTTCACAAAATCATATTCTGTGCCTAAAAACATCTAAATGGCCTTAAAACAAGATCAATTCACTCGCAGAAGCAATGAAGTACATTTTGGTCTTTTAATCTTGATCTTAGGTGAATAATTTAGATAAATAATCTTTTAGGACAAGACACTCCAAGCAAAACCATTGCTTTTGGGGAGTTTATTTTATTGCACTTTATCTATTTGCATCTGTAGATTTCAATTACAATACATTTCTTTAAAGATGAGTCAAAAATGAGTCTGAGTGAAAGTTGCGTTTATATTCTGGGTTCATCTTCTGACCTGTACAAAACATACGTCATCAATAAGGAGTTTACTGAATTTCGCCTTTTAATATCTGCATTTTTAGTACATTATTACTTGATGCACTCTGTATAAAAATAACTGGAGGTCAGTGGAGCAAAGCTTCGTTTTGCCCAACAGGGGGCGTTCCTATATGAGTGTGACGTCACGTGACAACTATCAATTGTTTCAATCCTAAAAAAAATGTATAAATATAAAATTTAACAGACCAGAAACATTGGAAAACTGTATCTTTGTTCTTAAGGCCCGTTCACACCAAGCACAATAACTATAATGATAACTATATATACGTCCACACCAGCAAACGATATGTCTGCTCATTATAAGCTCAAGCTAAATTGTCAAGTGTGTGAAGGCAGGATTGATTCTGAGTGGTTGTCAAAGTTTCTATCGTTGGAAAGAAATCATTTTTAAAAAACTGTTTTTGTATTCTGTCACACCATAGGACACGTTAACACATCAACTACAGCAAATATATACATCTTGGCCTTTCCAAAATTCATGAAGAAACTTTCACTGGATGCACATATATATATATATATATATATAAGGGGTGTAACGGTTCACAAAAATCACGGTTCGGTTCGATACAGTAGTGTCACGGTTCGGTATGTTTTCCATACGGCAAAAATACAATAAAAAAAGAGAATGTCTTTGATTTTTTTACACATTTTTATTTATTAAAACTAACATAATATGACCTTGTTTTTCCCCCTTTTCTTTTACTTTGAACAACACTGGAGCTACACTTCACATAACTTCTGGGGTTTCTTCTTAGCAGCAAATAAAGAAGTGTTTTGGAAAAGTCAGTCTTGGATGGTATT
>JAUCMU010000053.1:6427999-6445340 GCA_032275025.1 Enteromius treurensis
AGAGTGGTATGTCTAAAAGGGATCATGGGATTTGTAATTCCCTCTTTGATGGGAAAACTCCTGATGCTGACAGGTATAGACGGTACCTCAAAACGTTGTCTCGTATGTTAAGACAGTGTTTATCAGAAGTTAGAATGGAAACATTAGAACTAAGTCAACCCCGCATCAGAGTTCCGAGGCAAAAATGCTTATAAATGATTATGTCAATGTACAATTATATAAATTATGTATGTAAAAAAAATTGATCTCAGGGGTACATTTTGTATCCCTCAATGGATTTAAATCCAAAATGGGACTCGGAAATAAGTAATGGGAGGCATGCATGTCTGGATGCAAGGTTTTGTTTAAATGTATGAGTAGGGCTGGGTGATATATCAAATATTTATGATGTATTTGCAATATTTTTCAATCAAATCAAATTAAGCAACATCATAAATATTAAGGAAATGTTTTCATTTTTGGTTATTGTTCTCGTTTATGAGTAAGCAGAAATATTTACCTGCAGATATTTTGTTATTTACACTGCCTGATTTTTCCCCCCCCTTGTGGTAATTTAGATTTTTTTTTTCAAATTTTCTATTTTTTTTTTTTTAGAAAAAAAAATTCATAACTATATTTTCAAACTAAAAACTATATAATAACTGTTTTGCAGTTTTTATATTATTTTATAGTATGTAGTAATTAAATTATACAAGCACACACTTTAAAAAACAAAACAATTGCATTATGCGCTTTTTACTAATGACTAAATTATATTTTTTATTAAATCAGAAAAATGCATTTCCTATTGGTCTGACACATGTGTATTATATACACTCACATATTCACTTTTTTTTTTTTTATTTATGAGTTATATTTTGCAATAATAACACAATGAGGTTTTAAAAAACTTGTTTTTTTTTTAGGGCTTTTTATTTGCAAATGTACATTTAATTATTTTTAAAATCTCAACAAAAAAAAAACCAAACATTCATTTTTAGTCTCAAAATTTCTGATCCATTTGCACATATCAAATATTAGCAAAACTCCATCTCAAATATTGAGATATAATTTGCTAGCTTTATCATCCAGCCCTATACAGAGGGTGATTAAGAACCTATGAACATGTTAGAGAGCCGTGCTGCTCTATTTTCTATAGGGGCTGCCGTTTATTGGTTTCTCCATGACTATTTGTAGAGCACGAGTCTGACAATCAGTGAAGATTCTGAGCAGCAAAAAGGTGAAAGAGGAAGGAGGGGGAGAGGCCTTAACGAAGAGCGAATAAATGAAAAATGGGTTTGTTTACCAATAATGCCCTCTGTCAGTCATGGAAAAGAGCAGACAGAAAGAAAAAAAGAGAAAAGAAAGAATGACACGTAAACAACTGAGGAAAAAAAGACACACTCGCTCACCACACAACAACAATTCCAAATGAAGAAGTTTTCAGGGGGAGGAGAGCTTTGTAAAGAAAGAAATGTGGGGGAAGTAAAACCACAACAGCAAGTCATTTGTGGCCTATGATGAAAAAAGGGGGTGGCAATCTTTCTCTGTGGAAAACCTAACACCTTGTCGCCCTCTCTTTTCCAGAGCCCCTCAGGTTGAGAGACAAAATCGTCCAGCAAGCCCATGCACTTGTTTCACACGCACTGGAACACCCTTAATCTCTTTAGAAATGGTACAATCCTCCTGACAAACTCATTTGAGCCATGCTGATGGGGCACGTACCTTCTGCCACACCCCAGGGGTACTGACGCCCTCTGACCTTCCTGCCATTAACTTCGATCACTACGTTGCTACCGACCACGGCCAGAGGCATCTTCTCCTGTATGTACAAACCACAGTTAATTAAAGTGAGCCTGTATCGACCGCACTCAGAGAAAGTGAACGGACACACAGAGGGTCACAGTGAACTTCAGAGCCACAGACGGGTCAGACAACTGAATTGGTTTTGCAGCAGTTTTGCATGTTGTCAATAATAACCTCAAGCTAACCGACAGAAACAAACAACATTGTGGATGCTGCTGCGATATTTACAGACTTTAAAGACAAAGCATTTCTTATTGTTTTCCTGTTGTCAAATTCAAAATGTACAATTTATGCAAGGCTTCGTAATAAGGCTGAATATGTTAACACTTGATATATGCAGTAAATATGAGCTACCAATATTTATTAATATATTATTTTATATATTTATGTATGACTGAATTGAAGATTTTTCATAAATACACATTTATAATATAATTTAAAAAAAAAAATCAATTTATGACATTATATATTTCAGAGGAGATATATATATATATATATATATATATATTTAAAATAATAAATGTATTTAATAATGATAAATACTTAATACTTTATTATACTTATTATTATTACAGTATATGTAAATATATATGAAATTATAATTTTTTAAATATATGGATATACATTACTTATACATATATACATTTTATAAATAATATGTAATTTTTTTTAAATATACGTAAACAATTTAAAGGCAAATATAAATTTTAGACAATCATTCACCAAAAAATTTTGGGATCTCTGAATCTGAATCTTAGTTAATAAATAACTAAGATGTTCATTTTTAGCTCATAATGAATAAACTAATGCTGTCTGTAATTATCTGCAGAACTCCTGACAATGCACAGTTTCTTTTAGTGCTTTGTATTAAGCAAACGGATTGAGTCTTTACCTTAATCTTTCGGATCAGCTTGCTGTCCTCGTCGTCCTCTGTGTCTGGAAACTCATAGATCTTGATTTTGTGTTCCTGGATCTCCTTCATGATCTAATTATGAGAGAGCAGTAGTATTTGTAGTGCAACATGCAAACCATCAGCTGTAAAATGTAAAAATCGCACATAAAATCACCTGTTTCTTGAACAGCTGGCACTCCTCTGGCGTGAGAGTATCGGCCTTGGCGATGAGTGGGATAACGTTGACTTTGTCATGAAGACGCTTCATAAACTCAATATCAAGAGGCTTCAGTCTAAAAAAAAAAAAGATTTAGAATACAAGTGAATTGAGTCAAACGGTTCATACTTGTTTTTGGGCTAATACACTATTATTTAGATCAATTAATTATTTTTTTGTACAGAAGGGACAGTTACAGTACATACAGTGTAGTAAAAAAAGTGGCAAATATATACTAGGACAATATTAAATCTTTTTATTTTAGATATTTATCTTAACATGCAGAAAACTACTGTTTTGCTACTGAATACTGAACGTCAAATGAACAAATAAATACATAAAGTATAAATAAATAAGTCAACACACAAGTACATAATATATATATATATATATATATATATATATAAATAAAAATGTCTGTGCAATTTTCTCCTAGGGGTATAACTGTATACAGTATATAGCATATAGGATATCATATAAATAAAAGGATAGAGTGGCTTATGATATAATATAGTATATTGTAGTATTTTGCAGTATGGAAATAATTTTAGAACTGAGTGAATACATATTGCTGTGAAGTCTTAAAAGCAAAAGTAGAGAGACAACGAAAACTACATGGAACAATGGGGGGAAAAATTAAATACAAATCAATACGAATATAATAAACAATGCCAGTAACAGTAAGTTTAAATAAAACATTGGGTTTATCTGCTAAGCTTACACACAAACCAACCACAAAAATGATCAGTGTCCTTCGAAGTGATGCAATAGAACTGAAAGAAGTCAGGCAGCAGAAATGAATAAACAGAGCAGAGGGGCCACTGTCAGCACAGAGCCGCCACCACACAGCACTGAACGCTTTCTCACCGTTTCCTTCCAAACCAGCAAAATTATGTCATGGAGGGAATGAGGCCTTCACTCTGTGTCTCTTTGCATCACTTTCATTCGGGATTCCAGACAAAGAGGCTGTTCTTACACTAAGCAGGGTTTGTGTGTGTGTTTTTGTGGCTTTGGGGGCCAGCTGAGGGGCTGTTTATACATTTCAGGAATGCCAAGACTGAAGATGCAACACAAAGGTCACAGAGATATGAATGTGGCTTCATGGTGGCATCTCGAAAAGGGCACGCAAGAAAATAGCTGTTTGTAGATACAGGGCTACGGGGGTCACGCTATACTGTAGTGTAAACCAAGCACATCACACAGAAATGTAAAGGTATTCACGGCAAACCGTCAAAATAAAAGTTCGATTTAGACATTGCGCCAGAAATATATTACTTTTATTTAGAATAATGTATGTGATAGGCTACTACTACCACTAATGTTTAAAAAAATAAATCCTCTGAATTTACCAAAAAAAGTGTGAGAGTGTTTTTTATTAATTAAAAGACAACTTCAATTTGGGTGAAAATTGTTTTCTGTTTTTCATACTTTAATTACTTGTGGAAAAACTTGAAACACCAGTTTAAATAAGTATAGGATGGCATTGATTTTTGTACATTTTTTTTTAGTTTAACTTTATTAATAAAAAATGTGTGTTTTTTAATGCTTTTGTGTTTTGCTTTGGTACCGAAATTAGTACCGAGAACCGTGGATTTTCACTGGTATCGATACCAAATACAGAAATGTTGGCACCATGACAACACTACTATACTGTTAGTAAATGTAGATGTAAACAGTGCTTTGTTTTTATGCAAGTTTCTTTCTTATGTTGAACAACACAAAAGATATATATATCAATGTCAATGAGGACCATCAAATGTTTAAGCGATTACCAGTATTCTTCAAAATATATTCTTTTATATTCAACTTACGAAATGACATAAGGATGTGTAAATGACAAAATAATAATAATCCTTTAAAAATCACAAAACAACAGAGAACTGCATTGAAATGCTACATTAAAAAAAAGAATCAAAAACAGGCAAAATAAGCGAATCATTTTCAAAAATAAATGAGTCAACGCCCATCATACGTCAAACTCAGTTTAGTAGGCATTATGTAAGGCTTTTGGATCTGGGTGTGGGTAGTATGCATCTCCATCTGTGCTCATTTGTCCTCTGTCTCTCTATATCTCCAGTTAATGCATTTCAATCAATGCACAGTCTGATGTTCTGATGCCTCCATTGTACCATAGTTGTACGGCATTCATGTACAAAATTCCAACATCCTCCCACTCCTGAGCAAAGTGCAAAATGTGTAAATCAGGCCATGTGTGTGTGTGTGCTGCTTCTATTTAAAGCTGGCTGATTCATTCGTTTGTGGTGGGTGCAGTACCAACCCGTGACCAGAGGGGGCGATGAAGTACAAGCAGCAGTGCACCCTGTTGTCAGGCATCTGCCTCCTGTTTACCCGGGATTCAGCATTGAGGAAGTCTTCAAACTTACTGTCGATATAGTTGATGACAGGTTGCCAGCTTAAAGAAAGTGAAGGATAGATGAAAGGCAAAGTCAGATGCAAAGATTGAGAAGTCATTGCATATCAGCCTGTAAAAACCATCATATGCAATAAAACAACATGCTTTTATCTTTTTTCTAAGAATCTGAAATGCCTCCAATTTTCTTAAACTCACCAGTTGCTGTTGTCCACTGCATCTCCAAAGCCTGGTGTGTCGACGATGGTCAGGGTAAGCTGGACGCCCCCCTCCTTTATCAGCACTTTGGACTGTTCCACCTGAAAGCAGGACCACAAGTTGTCACCACAGGATATGCGAGTAGGCCTGGGACAGCAACCTTGGCTTTTTGTTCCAGATTCATGTCACTGGCACAACATAATTGCTAACTAAATCAAACCACAAACATACGAGTAGAGAGATACTGTTTTGCACATAAAATGTGTACTTTTGCACCTGCATCAAACCAAAAGGTCATAGACGACTAAACGAATAGTGAGATTTGACTAGTATATTGTCTTAAAAGGTGTATCTTTAAAATATCTTCTGCTACAAACAAACATGTTTGTGTTTTTAAAATTATATCAAGTTATAAATCATCCTTTCTATTGCTAGCAACAGATGTCGTGTTGTGAGAGTTCTGTGTCATCTTCTACATTAGTTGCATTCTAGGTTAGGCCAGTGTCAGGCACCAAGGTGAGACATCTCCAATGTCCCTGTGATTCAGCTTCATCCTCTCCTGAAGTTATTTCAGCTGCTTTCAGTAAAAAAACGGCTTATTCTCACAGGTCTGGTTATTTTTGGCTGACCCTCTTTTTCTAAAACTGCACTCTCATTCACACATACACTTCCTCGCTAACAAAAACAACCACGACCTTTCTTAGTTCTTCAAAAAGAGGAGAGAGTAGGAAGGAGAGAACGAAGAGACTCGACGAGCAGAAAGTGAGAGAAAGCAAAAATGAGGGGAATGGAGTGAACCTTAATAAAGCTCTTGCATTCTCTCGCTCATGATAGGTTGTTTACGAGGCACATCGGGCCACTTGAGTTTGCAACAAGACAGAAAAAGAAATAAATGAAAATGTAGAAACACGAAGCCACAAAAATGTCAAGACTTTCATTCGACGCAACCAGAGTGGCCCTTGTGCGGCTGCTATGACAAACACTGCCGATTGTTTCGGAATATAAATACCCTCGGCGCTGACTATGTCCTGCCTGAAATGACCACAGAGCACTAGACAGCCACACATCACAAAATGGCCTTTGGCCAGGCTGACAAATTTATACCATGGGCATTCATGGTGGAACAGCCGAAGACAAAGTGTATTGCGGAAAGCATCCTACCACCAGGAAAAGTGCCAGAGAAGGCCAAATGGGGTCTTGAAGAAGAAAAAGTAAAATGTCTGAGATTCCATTTGTGCATACCAGGTAAAACTATGGCAAGTGGCGAGATTTTACCCTTAAAATCTCTAGTAGTTTTATGGTATAAAAGACTAAACTTTCACAGAATTCAAGTGGGAACAAGCAATGTCCTTCAGTTTTACGTCACCTCTCCAAATGAGAATGAATTTGTTTAGATGTTGGGTGACAGATGCCACAGCTGCTGGATTCAAACTGTAAAAGATGATGTGGAGGTTGTGTTTGGTTGGTTTCTGCACAGCTGTGAAAAAAGCAAATAGCCCTAAACAAGCAACCCCCAAACTTTGATCCATGTCACCAGACGATAACAGATTCTCACTAAAAAAATAAGCAGAAATAAATCACATTTGAAGCCCTGTTCACTGTCCTGTGTATATGTCCCATTTTAGTTATTTCAAGAGTGCTTAAGAACATTCAATGATGCCGCTTTCACAGCTGACTTGTATACGATAGTCTATGTGGCCTTAAATCATTAATGTGTGGACTTGTAGGAAGACTGCAATGACTTAAGACGTCATAAGGGACAGGGTTTGACATGGCGGCTGCAAGAGACAAATGCATTTGATGGACCAGTTATGATATCAGTTATCTTTTATTGGTAATTGGACGTCTAAAACTGTCCTGCAGAGTTTAGCTCTAACACACGCGTCCGTAAGTTTCTAGTAATCAATCCGACCTTGATTAGCCAATTTAGGTGTTTTTAATTAAGACTAGAGCTAAACTCTGCAGGATAGGGGAATTTTAGGAGCAGAACTGGACATCCCTGTGTCATTGCAAAATAAGTATGACAGACAAGTACTTGAAATTTCAAATAGTTCCCCATTCAAGTAGACAGGAGATGTACATGTATGATTGGATAGCTTTGGACACTAGTTGGACACTTAGTGAAATAACTTGCCGCAGAAAGGATATGTCATGTCATGTCATCCCATCCAAGTTTGACCGAGGTCCAAAACAACTTGGATCCAAACCTCAACAGTGAACTTAGTCATGATGTCAACAAAGACAGAGTTTATCCATCAAGATAAAGGAGAACCGAGAGCGTCAGCACTTAAAACCCCAGAAAGGGCCGGGCCGCCTCGGAAAATGTCCCATCTCAAGGGTGGTGGGAAAGTCATTGCTGGATGTTGGGTTTCGTGGGAAAATTCTTGACCTTCCACTGAACCCTACTTGACTCCAGAGGAATCTAGACCCCTTCATATTGCCCCTCCCTTCCTCTTAAAAAAAAACACTCCAATTGAGTCACTCCAGCATACCGCAAGCTCTTTTTTAGTGTGTCCTCCCCCATTTTTGATGTTCCAGCCTCAACATCTGTTCTCGTCTTGTTTATCAAATCCATATAAGGTCAAAACTCTGGTGTCTCTTTCCTCTGGAAAGTCTGGGAGCATTTGCTCTGGCCTGGGACCTTCAGAAGGCAGGAATCTGCTTGTGATTGCTTGAGCCTGCTTGGTGCTCTGCACTCCAGCTGTCTCAATGCTCTTGCAACATGGTTGACTTGAAATTGCCAAGACAAAAAGCGATCGAGTGTGTGAGTGTTTTTAATGCAATAAGGCCCAATCTTTCCTCATAGTCATGCAGCTAATCTAACAAGAAAAATTACTATGCTGCTCAACTAAGTAGAGCAGTGGGTCCAAACTGTATGTACAACCTCTGGATAACGCAGGCTGGATTTGTTTACTTGCTCAACTTGCTGATAGCACCAAGCAGGCCAGTTTGGACAAAATCACATCAGGCAGAGCAAAAATTGCTTCCTGCAGCAAAACAGCAGGGACATGCAAGAAAACGGATTGGTATTCTGCGTTAGGGTTGTACAGTTAGGCAACACAGTTCATTTCGAATGGTGCACTTTGTTCACAACAAAAAGGTTGCCCACTCCTGGTCCAAGGTAAGAATAAGAAATCAGACCCCAGAAGCCTCCTTCATGGCTTCTCTGTGTCACATCTGGATGCAAGGCAGAGGAAGATAATGATGGCTGGAGATAAAGGGTCAAAGGTAAAGGAAGAAAGAGAGAGAAACCTAACATAAAGATAGGGGTAGATAAAGGGAAGATCACGAGACCAGTATCAGAAGTCAAAGGTCAGCTAAAAAGGACATACCTGAACAGTCTTCTTGATCCTTTGAGATGGGCCAGGGTAGTCTTTGGAGTACAGGTCTGTCAGAAAGAGGGAATTGATAAGCGTGGATTTGCCCAGTCCAGACTCACCTAGAACAGAAAAGTGGCAAACAAAAAAAAATCTTAAGAGGCTGTGCTTAACTTGTGCCAGAATTAAATGCCAAATGCAAGAGACAGACGGAGACACCAGTACTTAAAAACAGGAGGTGATGAATATGAGATTCTCTACAGATTCTCACAAGCTCTCTCACATCCATCCACCCACACAGAACCACACAATTAGTTTGTTGTTTTTGATCCAACTAATGGCACATGTGGGACCCTAGCCAGAACTTCTTGAAGACAGCAATCAAATGACAGCAGAATTATGGGTATATTGGAAAAAACAAAGAGGAAGACTGACAAAGAGAGAGAAAGCGCTTTTATTCTGAAGTAATAATACAACATTGCTTCCTCCATTCCCTCTAGCCAACTCCACACTTCTCTTTACAACGGATGATCAAGAAGCTGTGTCATTCAGAACATCTCTTGAATTGGGGGAAGGGAATGCTTGGGCTCATCTGGCATAAAGACCACCAATGTACACCATCCTCACCCACTCAAATACACATTCTCACTCCATGTTTTTGACACAAGCTTGATCCTACGCTTCAAGAGGGGGTGTTGAAAGCTCCTTCACTCAATAAACAATCTTCCCACTGACAATCCTCTGCTACCGAGCTTCCAAATCTTCCCTTATTCATTTACTACACTAAGCCCAATGAGGACATTTACCAAGAATCCAATATTTCGCAGTAAATAACTTGATTTCTTCTCTGAGATTTGATTATAACATCAACTAATTTTGTCTTAGTATGAGCAGTTACCAGTGTGACCCATGGAGCCAAAACAGTACATATACACACTTAAAGATTTTCTGTGCTGTGCCAGAAATAACACACAGACACCAAACCCACCCTCTGTCTGCTAAGTAAATTTACGCCTCCTTGCCTCTGGCTACAAAGACTTACCTAAACAAGACAGAGGGACTGGACTGTGAAAGCATCTATGTGTGTGTGGGGTTGAGGGGAAGATGAGAGGACGTCAGCAACCTGAAACTGAGGCGACCAGTGGAAGAGAAGGAAAGGGGGGAGGAGAGACAGATAGAGAGAGACAGAGTAGTGTTTGGTCTGTCTGCACTTACACTGGCATTTTAATGGAAGCCATGTACCAACACACAAGACCATAGGGAAACAGCACCTCTTCTTTTTTTTCCCCCCACTAACAAATGCAGGATCAAAGAAACTTCAATTGATTTATCATATACAGCAAGTTCCATGTATTCCAAATATATGTTTAACTAGCGTTATTTTGAAAGATATCCTTTTGGTGTTTTGACTTTATTATGATATGACAGTGGAGAGCAGACAAGAAGTGAACTGGGAGAGAGAAGTCCTCGAGCCAGGATTTGAATTCGGGACACCTGTAACACAACGACATTATATCGGCGCACTGCCCCACTAGGTTATTTTCACTAGCATTATTTTAATATTATTTATATAGGCTACTACTATAATATTTATAAACATTACAATTAGATTTTCAATTTAATTTGAAAATTCTTAATAATTTTGTTGTGTGCACATGTCAGTTCTATTTCTATTTAGAATTAAATTTAGTACTTCAGTTTTTTTAGTTAGTTACTATGGTAACATTTCTAATAGGGCTGCACGATTTGGGGAAAATGTCACATTGCGATTATTAAGGTCAAAATTGCGATTTGCGATTGCGATGCGATATATAAGTGGTTTGACTCAACTTGCTTGTTATCGAGGAAAATGCACACACAGATTACTAATAATGCTGAAATCTGTATTTCTCAAGTGAGATACAGTATACAGTACAATCTAGCAACAACTAAAAATTAACAATTTTTTCAAATTAAAACTAAATTGTACAAAATTAAACAGTACCATCTTTACATTACTGAATTAAGTTACATTAAATTAACTTTAAAATAAAATTAAAAAAGTACAGATAAATAAAACCAATACCCATTTTAATATTTTTTCATGTTGTCCCAAAACATTTTAGCAGGATGTAACATATACTTAGTATATTTGTTTTGGTATCTCTTGTCCAGTGTGCCAATCATTTTCTCAAATCCCTCTTTGTTAAAAGTGCGTTCACACCTGAGGTGACTTGGGCGAATATATCTCGCTATTCGCGTGTAGTTGGACTCTTGAACATGTCGAGTTTACGCCGGTTTCACACTGCACGTGTCATCTGCACGTATTTTTTTCGGCGCCCATGTTAACGGATGAGAGCACACAGGGACAGTGCAGAAGCGCGTAACAGGTGGAGAGAAGTTACATAAATCAAAGCACGCAGTGTTTGGAGAAGAACGCTGGAAAATACGACAGAAAGATGCTTGTCTATAGCCTAATGCAGTACAAGTAGCCAGTATGAAAGCACAATTTGCGCGCGCTCTTCCACGCTGCTTATGTGTGCAGTAAAACCGGTGTGTTTAACGCACCGCTTAATTTGCGCGAATTGCGCTGCAGGATGTCTAATTGCGTCTTAACTTAACATGTAAATCAATCGCGCTTACTGCTTCATTCGCGTCTGGTTTGAACGCAAGAATGAATGTCTTGTTACGTCAACGAATGCTTTTGTTTTTATATATATATATATAATCGCAACATTTGCTGTAATGTAATCGCAATCGGTTGCGATATGATTAATCGTGCAGCACTAGTTATCACTGATATTCCTTTTCTGCCATTACAGATTTTAATCATACTATTCATTGCTGTTGTTGTAGTAGTGCACAACACTATTTTTGTACTTGCATTGCAGAATGACTGACTGATTATTTGAGGTTTCTGAATGATGATGTGTCTGTGTGTGGCAGGTGCGAAAAGCAGCGCAGCAGGGTGTTTGCTCAGTCCTTCATTACAGCGACTTCATGTTCTCTGATAATGCCCCGGCCCATCACCCAGCAGCAGCCGCCACAGCCAAATTCTGCTGCAAAGAATTGGAGCAGTCAGGAGGTCTGTGACCTCATGTTCTTAGCCGACAATGCTCAAAACTATATAAAATTTTATAGAATGAAATAATGTTCTGCTTACTTATTGAATGATTATCTTTCTATCCGTCTCAAGGCAGCAAAGAGGACACTACAACTCTGCATGTGCTTGGTCTTCTTAAAGACCTACTGTCTGTTTTTCCTCTGAACTCTGTAAAATCTTGCTGTGAGACCCTTCTCCGTGTGATGACCCTGAGCCATGTGGTAAGAGAGCAGTTAAAGTGATACGCTTTCATTTAAAATCGATCGATTCATTTTTATTGACTTAACTCTTAACGCCTGCCTTTTGTTTCTCTGAAGCTGGTAACGGCAAATGCCATGCAGGCTTTCCACAAGCTCTTCAGCAGCAAGCCTAGCCCTGCCAGCATGTCTGCAGAACTGAATGCACAGATCATCACAGTGAGTATGATGATCAATAAACACGTGCACATGGGTTTAGAAGGATGTGGTTCTGCTTTTCAATTTGCCAAGATGTAGATTGACACATCTTTCAAAACCTATCCTCTAGGCTCTATATGACTTTGTTCCAAGTGAGAATGATCTGCAGCCTTTACTAGCATGGCTTGCTGTAATGGAGAAAGCACATGTTCATCTTTCCAGGTAGGCCCATTTCAGCACCGAGTCTTTTGTTTACTTCCTTTATGAGGAATCTTGGTCATTTTCCATAATATTTGGCCTCTAGTTTACAGAGCTCTCTGAGTATCAGTCATCTTCCCCGCCTCTTCTCTGTCACCATGTCGTGTCTTCTGTCCCCACACACACAAGTAGTCTCTGCTGCGGCTCAGACACTGAAGGTTTGTATCTGTTATCAGTAGTGGATTATTTATTAGATATTTGATTTCTTAATGTTAAGAGTTGCTTTGCCCTTGTCCATTCAGACTCTGTTAAATGAGTGTGTGGCTCCTCATATGACTGAGATGGGCTCTGTTTTACCAAACACATCAGTCGGAAATGGGGCTTGCATCCTAAAGATGTTTCAGTGAGCTACCTCTTAATTTAATCTTTTGTAATGTCACCCTTATCTGGAGCATGGTTCTTTGCTAATGTCTGATTTCTCTTTCAGTGTCGTGGAGGAAGGATTGTCCTATCGTTTTCATGCCTCTTGGCCGTTTGTGCTGCAGATCCTGGGCTGTTTCTACCGAGCTGCAGGAAAACAGGCTTATCCTATAATGATTAAGGTTGACTGAAATACAGGTTTTTTGTTTTGTGGTTTGTGTTTCTTTGTAATCGGTAGTTTACTCTCAGATGTGTGTGATCCTCAGAGTCTTCAGTCTCTCAGTGACCTGAGGGCCACCCCTCAATTCCCCTTCTCTGGAGAGCTGGATCTGGTTGTGGGCTGTGCCGTGGAGAGCATGGGCCCAGAGGTGGTCCTAAAAGCTGTGCCTCTCCTCATCACTGGAATAGAGTGAGTTACTTTGCTGGGCGTATCTCAGTCTTTTGCGTCAAAAATTTGTTTATTAATGCTGTGAAGTGTTTTTAAAAATTTTAATTTTTTTTTAATTTTGCAGTGATGACCTGGAGTTCCCGCGTAGCTGGCTGATCCCAGTCATAAGAGATCATGTGAAAAACACTCAGTTAGCTTTCTTCACCTCATACTTTTTCCCTCTGGCAAACAAACTTAAACAGACAGGTATGTTTTGAATGCACACACACATTGGTTTACATTAGTGCTGCACGATTAATCGTATCGCAATCGCGATATCTGCCTTTTACATTACAGCAAATGTTGGGATTATATTAAATAAATAAATGTATTAGTGGACGTAACAAGACATTCATTCTTGCGTTTAAACCAGACGCGAATGAAACGGTAAGCTCGAGTCATTTACATAAGTTAATGCAAAGATGCAATTAGACATCCTGCAGCAGGATTCACGCGAATTAAGCGGTGCGTTAAACACGCCGGCTTTACACTGCACACATAAGCAGCGTGTATTCAGAACAGGAGCGCGTGCCGATTGTGCTTTCATTCTGGCAGCTTGTACTGCAGGCTGTAGACAAGCATCTATCTGTCTTATTTTCCAGTGTTCTTCTCCGAACACTGTGTGCCATGAGTTTTGATTTATGTCATTTCTCTGCACCTGCTACGCACCGCCCCTGCGTAAAAGCTCTCATCCGTTAACATGGGCGCCAGAAAAAATACGCGCTGCTCACGCCCAGCTGACGCGTGCACCGGTGTAAACTCGACATGTTCAAGCATCAAACTACACGTGAACAGTGAGATATATTCGCCCAAGTCACCTCAGGTGTGAACGCACTTTTAACAAAGAGGGATTTGAGAAAATGATGGTACACTGGACAAGAGATACCAAAAGAAATATACTAAGTATATGTTACATCCTGCTAAAATGTTTTGGGACAATATGTAAAAACTGTGTATTTGTTTTTATTTATCTGTACTTTTGACTTTTTAATTTAATTTTAAAATTTATTTAATGTAATTTAATTCAGTAAGGAAAAGATGTTACTGTTTAATTTTGTACAATTTAGTTTTAATTAGTTGTTGCTAAATTGCACTGAAAATTGTATCTCAGTTGAGAAATACAGATTTCAGCATTATTAGTAATCTGTGTGTGCATTTTCCTTTATAACAAGGAAGTTGGAAGTCAAACTAGGGCTGGGCGATATGGACCAAAAAATGTATCTCGATATATTTTGCTATATCTCGATATACGATATATATCTCAATATCTTTACAGGATAAACAACCCCCCCCAAAAACTAGTGCAAAAACAAGTCTTTTTTTTATTGAAACTCAGAGGTAGGCTCTGAGAAGAAGTGCTTCTGTGAGTTTTCTTTTATACATATTGTAAAACAATAAAGGAAGAAATAATACATTCATAATTCACATTCAATAATACAATATGCAAATAAAAATGAATCTGTACAACTGTTCACTTGAATGATTCATCATGAAATTGCATGAAAGGTTTAAAAAGTCTATTAATAAAGTATCTAAAAAAGATTTACTCCATGAATAATACATTAAATTACATTAAATAAAGATGAAATCAATAATAAATAAATAAAATAAGCTTATGAAACAATAACTAACATATCAAGTATGTCAAAGTGAATGAATACTCTTATAACAGGCATCCAATACTGACTTCTGGAAAAGGAGAATAACCAATAACACCTGCGCGAGAAGGTGAGAGAAGATCCAGGGCAAGAAGAATAATCACGCGCATTTGACATATCATGCACGCGCGGGGTTTGAAATGAGCTTGCGGGCTCCTGTTTCTTCAAACGTAGATCTGTTTTCCTCCGGCAGAAATGATTTACCGCGCGCGCCAGCATCAGCACCTAAATCCGTGTTTTGATTCTTTTTGGTACATACCGGTTACTTAGGTACCGGTGCCAAACTGGTACCGGGTTTCAGTACCCAACCCTATTAGCTTCCATGCTGGTCGCGGGCGCCGCCATGTTGGATGAGATGACAGGCGAGAGGAGGGGGAACAAAAGCAAGGAGGCGGGGGCGAGCACAGCACAGAGAAAGGCAAACAGGCAAAGTGGGGAAAATTAAATATAACGTAAACATTATATCGATATATACAATATGACAAAATTCATATCGAGTTTAAAAAATATTTCAATATATTTTAAATATCGAGATATCGCCCAGCCCTTTTTTCAATATATACATTTAAATATAGTTTTATGAACAAATATAGAGAAATGCACCTTAAAAATCAATCAAAATATTGCCTTTTAAACAAAAAGTTAATTTCTAACTTTGCTCACACTTTCTCTACATAAAACCAAAATCATAGACCCGGAACAGAGCTCATTTCACAAGACCTTTTTTCTGTTCTCCAGATCGATACTCTGGCTCAGGTCTTGGCTTCCAATCAATCTGATTAACTGTTAAAATGAAGAATGTAATGCACATCGGCCGGCACTATCCCCTTCACAGCAGCAAGGACCGATGTGGGGACAGAGATGTAATAATGTCCCATTAACAACTGCAAAGAAGGCACCTCTATATACTTTCAGGATGACAAGGTGGTGCTCAAAGTGGCGAAACTTCTCTTAGCACCCAATTCTGCTGACGTCCAAGCGACCAGGCATTATTTCAGGGTCGGGACTCCTGAGCCATTCGCGGTTTCTGAGAAGCATACGCACTTCTGCTCAGTGATTCTAGTCGAGCGGTGAAATCGATGCACCTATCAATATCATGCATCATAACATGGGCTTATATGCATAAAATGAGCAAGCACAAACCTACGATGATTCAGCAGGTGTTCGCAAACAGCCCTCCCAGACATCACATACATCAGCGTATCAGTATTTACAAATAAAGCAGCTTAAACATGGAGTTGACAGGGAAATGTGCTATAGACTGTGGCACGCTACACAGCGCAGGGCTTCCTCCAAGAGGACTGGGTGGGAGAGGAGGGCCCATAAAAAATGCATGAGCAACAGGAGGAGATGTCACATTGGATATGTTTCCAGCTGCAGAGATACTGGTGTGTGGAGAGCCGCGAGAGCGAAAGGTACAAGTGAACTCAGGTCTAAGAAGAGAGAAGTGAGGGGGAAAGGCACTTAACTTCCACCGCTAAACCTGCCAAAACCATTGGCGCGCTGTGCCAGCAATAACAGAGATTTAGACATAAATCCATTGATGCACAAGATTTAATGGCTTATGTATGGCTTGGTGCGTAAATATCCACAATCACTATAAAAAAAAAATTGTATATATTCAGCCTGTATATCGAGGCTGTCATCACACTTACTGCCCCAGCGATTCACATTCAGTCTGAGACACAGATCTGTTTCATTATAAACGCATTTACAACAATGGGGTTTTGAGAGCACGGCATTCCACTGCCTTAGTCTACAATTTCAGAAAGATATCTCATCAAATATTCATTAATTCTGGAGTACAATCATGCTTTAAATGTCATGCTTAGCAGGGGAGATGAGCACCGCTTAGGCAAGAGGATTTATAACATGTGGCACTTATAAGTGGATGTCATTATACTGGGGTTTGATGTCTTTAAACAGTGACTTACAATACAAACATACATATGTGGGCATCAAACAAAACTCAATAGCGGTTTTGTAGTTTTAAATAAAGTGGAATTATTGGTTGCTGGCAATTTTTAAGATTTGAAACAGATAAATCCAACCCAGGCTCTTTGGGAAACATGCCTTGATGTTACACTGTTGTTGCAAAATTTTGTGTCACTTTTAAAGAAAAATAACCATGGTTGTGCTAAAAGTAATGTTTTATTAAGACAACACATGGATTCACTACAGGAGGACATGGATTCACCCCCTGAAGCCATGTGAGGGACATTTTATTACGAATACATGCACATTATTTCAAGTCTTGAGAAGTAACGGCTATCACACGTTTAAACCCATTTAAAGGGGTCATCTGGTGCTACATGCACTTTTTCAAGCTGTTTGGACTGAAATGTGTGTTGGGAGTGTGAGTACACAACCACCCTACAATG
>JAUCMU010000053.1:6458743-6470540 GCA_032275025.1 Enteromius treurensis
CCCTTGCCACCTGTGTTCCTCACCTGCCCTGCATTTACCCCTGTGTACTTAAGCCCTGTGTATTCTGTCCTGTGTGTTTATCGTCAATGTTATATGGATGTCTGTAATCTAATCGCTGTCTAGTTTCATTAAAAGTGAATGTTAAAACTTCAGTGCTTTGTCTACGCCACATACTACTACAGATCCGTGACAACATGGAACAGGTCTGTACAATAAAATGTCAGCATGCTAATAATATAGGTGCACATCTAAACATGGAGGATACTCACACAATGTGTCTGAGGGGGCAGATCTCACTTGTCCAGAAATAAGTATCCAGCCGTTTCAGAGGTATTGCACTGCCTTCACTAAAGCAACAGATACTCTTTGCCAAGGGATCTGACAGTGGGTCTGAAAAAGGGTTTTAAAATACAGATTAAATACGGGTTTCCCATTTCATCAGAAAGAGACTTAAAACCGTTTTAGTTCGTTCAAATGAAGATTCCTCTTTAAAAAAAAAAAAAAGAGTAAAGTGCCACTATTATAGACTTTGGAAAATTTTGACCTTGCATGCATGTCAGCCAAAATATGAACCTTTCATTACCCATGATAGCCTTTTACATTTTATGAAAGAATACCATGATAACAGAAACAGACACTCACAAGCTGAGGTAAGTTGTAGAGCACAGCACAAAATCAGAAACCGTAATGAAGTCTTCATGAAGGCCTTCATTCTCCAGGTATCATACAGCACACAAGTTTTCATGTTGAAAGAAATCCCCTATGCTGATTCTCTGGACCAATGACACAGCCTTTTCTGAGTACAGAACAACACTGTCTTGAACCTCCTTCCTCTTTATGTGGAGGTGGTAGTAAATGGGCTTAAATAGTACACGTGACATACTGTATGTACCCTACTTCTGTTCACAAAAGTTTCCCTATTAAAAATAACTGCTGCAGTTGCCTCACATTCTGTCTATTGCTCTTCTGTTGAACCTGACTGCTGTTCATTTATTAGCATCTGTTTGTATAAATGAAAATATATGCTCTGAGTTTAACTTTAATTATAATATATGTATTATATTACTTTGACTGTAAGAGCTGTGGACGAACTGTGGAAAACTGTCTTCAGCATCAATCATTTAAACGGCATAGAAATCTTTTGCTGATTTGATTTTCCCTTTTTGGATTTAATCTGGGTTAAAATTCAATCATAAACAAGCCAAAAAGACAAGATGGCAGGTCCTGCCATTGTAACGAGTGAAAATGTAGCATAACATAAAATGCAACAACACAACAAAAAAACACAATACAATTTTGATACCCTTTTTGTCCGAATAGTGAATCTATATTCAGAAAAGCATGGAAAAACAAGATAACGATGGCGTACGGTTGCCTTTTACACTTATAGTAATACATTACATAAAATTTTGCCACATAAACAGAGATGACTGAGGATGATGATGAATGGTTTGCAGATCCTAAGCACCACTGACAAGTATTAGGCTTTGAGCTCTTGGAGAAATCTGACTGAAGTAGAGTCTGCTTCAAAACTTTAAATATTTTCCCAGCGTGGTTTTATATAAACTCTGATCAGAGGTTTGATAAGCACTGATATGTTTTCAACACCCACCACAACTGTGTTTCCTGGACCTACAACCACAAGCAAACCTTCTGACTGAATGTATCCTTCTAAAACAAGAGGCAATGCAGTCTCTAAACATATTCTGAGCTGAGAGCAGTTTGTTTCCCTCTTATTGGATAGGACTTTTAACTTTTGGGGCTCATCAGATCAGGTGATTGATGATTGTTTTTTCATGTTACCTTTTTATTTTTCTTACACTAATATTAAACATGAGATGTTATGTGCTGGCGACAGTCATGCTGTTTTTCACAATATTTATGCTAATTATTAACGTTCAAATGGGTCTGACTCCAGGCAATCTCTTTCTGAAAACATTTTGGAACGCCTCAATCAGGTGGGATCGACAGTCTTCAGAGCTTCCGGACTTTCAATGCTCACAGAGGGGATCCCACCATACAGAGGTAGGGCTGAGAGACGGTGATCTTGAAAATATTTGCTCAAACCGAATAACCTCAAAGCTCCCTACTGATTTCTGGAGAATGGAGCATGAGCCAGGGGCGTCCAGGGTGATGTGCACCATGATAATCAACATTCATAAAAATAAATAATAATAATACCTTTTGTAATGTTGCATAACCTCTTGTATCAGCACCCTATATACAGACACAGTTGGATTCCCATTGTTTTTTTTGATTGAATTTCTTCATATTTTTAGGTTTTAGCTTTTGTCAAGGTTTAAATATTGTTGGTTTCACATCACGATTACAGCCAAACATTGCAATCTTGTTAGAAAGGAACCACACAGGAAGTCATTTTTGTTACTCTGGATTTCAAAAAATCTAACAAAATAAGGAATGAATATTGATCATTCACAACACTTATTGTAATTAATTGACATTTTATTCAATGTAATTCAATAAATGTTCGTACAATTTCAAAAAGGAACAGCAATAATGATGAAACATACACTAGCCACAGCAAAAACAATCAGTATCAAACAGTAGATTTTAAAAAAAGAAATACAAATGTGATAATTATAAACAATTTTAACTATATATACAAACTGTAATTAGTTTATGCATTGCTGTACAAGCAACAGATATCAATAACATCTTTTAGGCTAAAATAAGACCAAAACTCTCACAATAAACAACTAACTGTTGCAGTCTTACCAGTTAATGTCAGTGTATATGTACGTGTGTGTGTGTTTGTGCTTGAGTGGGTGTCTACAAAAGTCACCAAATGTCATCTCAGTCTGATGAAGCAATGCGTTTTTACATTTGAATTTTTTTTTTGGTAAAAAATGACTGAAGAGAGAATTCTTAGATATTTTGGCTAAAAACAAGACAAAAACTCTAGAAACAGCTAGAAAAGTATGTGACCCTTTGTAAGTATTGTTCTGCTGTTCACCCTTTAATTATAATTGTTCACTTTTGCAATATAACTCTTCACCCAGCTGCTCTTCGGATCTGTACAGTACTCTCTTCCAGCAACTGTCCGAAACCTGGAGCCAAAAACCATCCAAACAACTAGTATGTACAAGATTATACCGAATGCACTCATTCAGTTTGGCTCTGAAAATTTTTAGAGGACACTTACACAATAGCTGGTGAGGGACAGTTGCTTTCGGTCCGGTAAAAAGACACCACACGGTTCAGAGGAATCTTCTTTGTATAGAACTTGAAACAGCATGTTGCTTGAGGTCCAAGTTCAATAGGAACTGAAAGAATTCCATACACAACACTGATTAGGAGTCACCATAATAGAAATCACCAATTGTTTTACAATGTCAATCTTTTGTCTGGGTCAGCTGAAAATCGTGAAGTGTTTTTCGGGCTTTTGGCAGGATGGTAGGACTGGTTGCCAGGATGGGCATGGAATTTGAGGGGGTCTGGAATCTGGAAGAGGATCATTGGTGTGGATTGTTGGAATGAAGTAGATATAGGCCTACCTCTATGGTGGAGTGAAGGAGGGTTGACTGTGGTGAGCGTTGTTTGTACTGTCATGGCGGCTCTGTTAACGAGGATTTTAAAAATAATAATTAAAAGCAAATTATAATTTTGCCAATGTTACATTTTCAATGAAGAAGCTTACATTCTTGTCTTTTCGAGTGTGTTGAGCGTTGTTTGTCCTGTCACACCAGCTCTGTTTACGAAGATGTAAAAAGATTATAAAAAGAGATCAACCTCACTTTTCCGATGCTACGAGAATACTTTTTTTGCGCAAATAAAACAAAATAACAATTTTCTCTTCTCCCGTGACTTACGTTATGCGTCATGCTCAATGCACCGTTTAGGCAAGCTTTAGCGTATTTGGTGTAATCAGCCTTGTTTATATCTGGGTGAAAGCATGCGCATGTGCGTAATCTCTGGCTGCTTGCTCTCAGAAAAAAGTGTGCCCTTACTCAGTAATTATTCTCTAAAATGGCAGAAGAAATATACTGTAAGAGAAGAATAGTAGAGTATATGATGTTATTTTTGTCTTCTTTGCGCGAAAAAGTATTCTTGTAGCTTTGATCCACTGATGTCACATGGACTTTTTAATCAGTGTTTTTACCATGTTACTGGGCCTGGGATTATTTCAGTTGTATTGCTGTCTATGGACAGATGGCTCACTGATCAAAAATATCTTAATTTGTATTCTGAAGATGAACAAAGGTCTTATGGGTTTGGAACGACATGAGTTGAGTAATTAATAACAGAATTTTCATTTTTGGGTGAACTAACCCTTTAAGTATCATTTTGGCGATGTTACAAGAAGCTTACGTTCTTGTTTTTTCGAGTATGTTGAGCGTTGTTTGTCCAGTTACACCATCCCTGTTAATGAAGAGTTAAAAAAATTATTAAAAGCTAATGTTAGTAGTTTAAACGTTTAAGTATCATTTTGGTGATGTTACATTTTCAATGAAGAAGCTTACGTCTTTAACCCAGTCATGTGTGGTTTCTCACAAAATTGACTCTGAGGTGTCATAACCCTGTGGGGGAAAAAGTCTACATTTAAAATGTTTGTTTAAAGAGCTTGCATGAAATACATGTTAAAAATAGTTATATGTGGAACTGGAAAGTCTATAAAAAATGAAACGACACCTTTCAGAGTTTGGAAGATTTTGAGCTGCTGTTGAGATAAAATGTTATATTACTCTCAAATAATACTCAAAGACAAGACCGTGCTGCAGAAGATAGCAGATGTTACAATAAAATTTCAGCGTAGCATATTACACTAGCAATGCCCTATGTTCTGAGGAACAACAGCTTTTTGTTTTGTATTTTTGCAAAAAAAAAAAAAAAAAAATCTGATTTGATTATTAAAATGAAGGAAAAAGTTTGAATATGAAGCCTTTACTTTACAACCAAAAATGTGACTGAAGCAGACACTCTCACCAGCTGAAGTAAAATGAAGAGCACTGCACAGTATCAGAAACAGAAATGAAGTCTTCATAAAGGTCTTCATTCTGCAGGTATATGTCAAGAGAAGAATATGCAATGAATTGTCAGCAGCCCTGAAACAGTGATGAATTAGTTTTTGTGTTGAAAGAAATCCTCTGTGCCAGCAATACAATCATTTCATAGAAAAGTATAAAGCATCCTGTCTCTGAACCCTTCAATTCCTCTTTATTTGGCGTAGCTGTTAAAGGTGCTAAAAATGCACAAGAGAAAATGCAGCACATTGCATTTCACAGGAAATACCCTATGCCTCCTTCAAAATAAGCAAAATAAGCAAGGCCTTGTGGTCTGTTGGTGAAGCAGAGTATTGTTCATTCATTAGCGCCTTCTAACTTTTAACATAAATAAAACCTTTGATGAAAGTGAAAGTGTTTTTCTTTGAGAGTGAATTGTGTGAAGTGCATGGTGTTCCAGATACACCCTGAAAGGAAGTGAAAATGATTTTGATTTTTTTAATTCTCTTACAGTTTTACGAGTTTGTGAGTTTACTACCTGGTCTCAAGGCATACCTTGGTGTACCTTTTAGCAAGACATAAAGTAAATACCAACAAGTACACACCTATGTGTTTTCATGGACGGGAGGTTTTCTTCAGTAGCCCACAGAGTACAGAGATGTATTTGAGAGGTGAGGAGCTCCGGTTTGAATCCTGTAACTAGTTCAACAAAACAGTTTAAATCTGAGTAAAAGGAAGTTGAAATGACACGATTGAATCAACAAATGCCTTTTTATATCAGTTTTGCATTAGTTAACACTATTGTAACGTAGTCTGTCTGTTTTAGTTTCGTTTTCATGTTTTCCTGTTTTGATTTCGTTTTATTTATCATGTGTATATTCCTTATTTGGTACTTCCTGTCATTAATGTGATTATTAACTTATTTTCTCCCAGTCATGTCTCATAGGTGTTTTGAGTTCTCCTTACGTTTGGTTTTTGATTTAATGTCTGTTTTTCTTGTTCTTCCTCGTCGGTCAATGAAAGTTTCTTCATGTAAGATGTTTCTCTCCATGTTTATGTTAATCATTAAAAGACATATATTGTTTTGATTCTACGACTCCTGCGTTCTCCATTCCCCACACGGCACGGCACCGTGACAGAATTTATCAAACGAAACTGACCATAATGGCTGGGGATAGGCTTTGGAGTCTGCAGCAGAGTGGGCGGACGTTGGAGTGGTATAGTACGTGGAGAAATTTTTAAAGCTCACCACCGAGGTTAGCTGGCCTGATTTTCAACTGGCAGTGTGTTTTCGGCTGGGACTGGACAAGGATATCATTAGCCTTGAGATCCCTACGTGAATTTTCCTTGATCGAGCTAATAATCATGTCCTATATGTAAGTGATTCCAAACTGACTTTAGAGGGAAGATATTCTGTAAACGCTTATCCAGTCCAGTTCCGAAAGGCCAGGAGAGTCATTCTAGGTCCCCACGGATTCTGTTCTGCGGTTTCCGAGTCCTGCTCCGAAGATACGGCCAGGAGAGCCGTTCCAGTTCCCCATGGATTCCAGTCCGCCATTTCCGAGTACTGCTCTAGAGTTACGGCCGGGAGAGCCGTTCCAGTTCCCAGCGGATTACGTTCTGCAATCAATACCAGGAGAGCCGATCCCTAAGCCAGTAAATCCAGTTCCAAGGACACTGTAAGTAACTGCTCCTCCAGGGACAGCACCTCAGGGGAACATTATGGACCTGGCCATTCCCCTGAAGTTCAAGGCCCCTTACCTCGCCTGTAAGAGGACTGTAAGAATCTATAGTTTGCCTTGACCCAGAATCCACTCCACAATATACGTTTGATCATGCTCATTTCCTAAAATGGCTTAATTATTATATAGAAGAGATAAGTCAACAGTTACATTGTTCATAGACCATTTGGCACGATTACATCCTAAACAAATGGTCACCAGTTGTAGAATAGAAAAGGGTGAAACTGAGAACCATCTTAGACAAAGGAGTGTTAGAACTTAATTAACATACACACCAAAGCTGTCACAACAGGAGCAACTTCATATACATTAATGGTTGTAAACTCTAAAGCCCAATCCCATTTCTACCCCTTAGCCCTTCCCCTTTCCCCTACCCCTCTGTTTTTCTATTTTAGTTGGAGTAGGGGTAAAGGGAATGGCCAGATAGCCCTTCAAACCAAGATTTTTCAAAACCACACTACAAACGAAGGGGTTTGATTTTTTCCTCAGCATATCCCGGCTCCAGCGACAACATGGCTGTGCGAGTGAACTAAAAGATGCACAAATATAAGCATTATTGACATTAATAAAGATTTTAATGAAAAGTAATCATATGTTTTATTTTATATTAAATTATGGTCACCTCATTTAATGAAATGTTTGCAAAAAAACGCTAAAGTTTGTTAAACCATTAATGTTACTGACTGCATGATAGTACCACAACATATCTATATGTCTGATCAAGCGCTAAACCCTTTTCTCAAATATTGCCAATTCGAGAGAGAGAGAGAGAGAGAGAGAGAGAGGTTGAGTGTATGCACATCGGTGCATCTCTCTTTGGGGGTTACTGCAAAACCTCTCGTTGCAGGAAAATAAAATAGTATTGGGATTCGGCCTAAGTGTATAAAAAGTTTGAGCTTAGAATCATTCCGACTTTGCTGAACCCTAGGGACTACATCTAGGCCTACTTTGTCATCACTATGCTGCAACAAACATCTTAATCAAGATCTTCAATGTCCTCATCACTTTTTCTTACAGTTTGTAATTCAAAGTATTGTATTATTTTGCAGACTGTACATTATGACCACAGAGGATCAATCAAACAAATGCTCACTGCTTGAAAGATAACATATTATTATGAAAGATCTCAATTAGATTAAAAGTTTAAAAATGCACTTTTATTATAAAAAAAGACATGTTAAAGTACACAGAACACAACAATGCAACTTCATATTTATTTAAATATACAGAAAACTGTTTTTGAGGCAGCTGGTGTAAAATGTAATATAATTTAAATACATTTGTATAAAAGCATGATAAAGAATCTCTCTACAGAAATGATAGAGGAATAATTATAAACATTTTCCCCATTAGATACTGAAAAATATACAGTATTTATACTGTAGTGCTTAGAGTCTTTGCTGTAGCTTTTGTTTTTCTGCTTTTCACTTTTGCAGTATGGCTGTTAACCCAGTCGCTGTTTGGATCTGTACATAACTCCCTTCCAGCAACTGTCCGAAACCTGAAGCCAAAAAGCATCCAAACAACTAGTAAGTACAAGATTATACCAAATGCACTCATTCAAAATTGTTAGAGGACACTTACACAATAGCTGGTAAGGGACAGTTGCTTTCGGTCCGGTAAAAAGACACCACACGGTTCAGAGGAATCTTCTTTGTATAGAACTGGAAACAGCATGTTGCTTGAGCTTCAAGTGCAATGGGAGCTGAAAGAATATAGTGTCAAACTGTTAAAAGGCCTTTAAATTGAATGTACATTAATTTATTTAACGTTTAGTATTTAAATAAATACATGAACATGCAAAAATGCTGACAGGATTAATAGATTGAATTAAACGCTGTCAAATATTTCCTGAAGTGAACTGCATTGTAATAGCACAATTAACTGGGGTGGTCATTGCATTAAAGCACATAAAGTCAAATCATACTCACCACTTGAAGTTAGCTGAATAGAGCAGAACAGCACCAGCAGCAACAGAGACATCAGGATCCTCATTCTGCAGGAGTGTCTGCTCACACAAAACTTGGTCTGATAGTGTGTACTGAATGATTTGCTTATATAGTGAAGGGGAAAGAAGTTCTTGGTGCAGACGTTAAGAGGATTTCGAAACAACTCTAAACGAGGATCTTTACAGTAAAAGAAAGTTTCCCCTAAAAAGAGACAAAACAACTCCTCCGAAAAACAAGATAACGAGACGCTTTTGAATTCCCCCTCCCTGATCCAAGCACACTTGGCATAATGTACAGACTTTGTACATGTCTTGTGATTATGTTTTATGTGCTTGTTGCTGGGGTATTTTTTTCCCCTTATCTCAAACTGCCTTCCTCGGAAGGTAGTCTGGGAGGGGTTTTTTTTCGCCTCCTTATCCAAATGTATCTTACTTCTCTTATTTCCTTTGCTACCTCTTGACTGACCTGTCTCATCCCCCAATGTAATGTTTGTGTTTGGTCGGAGGGGTCCCATTTCACTGCATGTAACATTGTATGCGACAAATAAAGGCTTTATCATCATCATCCAGAGTGCTCAGGACCTCAGACTGGGTCGAAGGTTTACCTTCCAACAAGACAATGACCCTAAGCACACAGCTAAAATAACGAAGGAATGGATTCACAACAACTCAGTGACTGTTCTTGAATGACCCAGACAGAGCCCTGACTTAAAATTGAGCATCTCTGGAGAGACCTAATAATGGCTGTCCACCAACATTTACCATCCAACCGGACAGAACTGGAGAGGATCTGGAATGAGGGATAGCAGAGGATCCTCAAATCCAAGTGCAAAAAACTTGTTGCATCTTTCCCAAAAATACTAATAATATAATTGACGCAAACTTACTGTTGTTCCAAACCTGTATGAGATTGTTTTTTCTGTGGATTTCAAAAGGACGTATTATTTATAAATAAATGAATTAACTAAAGTGACTAATGATGGTGATCTGTAGTCCGTGCATAAACAGTTCAGACATATACTGTACAAATAACATAGCAGTCATTGGAGTATTAGGCTATCTGCTTAATATCTTCTAACACTTTATTTTGATGGCTCCACAACATACTGACTATATTTGTCAACTTAATCTACTAATGCCATGTTTATAGTCATTAACTAACTTTGTAATTCAAAGCACAAAGTACAAAATAACTTTTTCTCATTAGAGCCTACTGAGCATTAAAAGATAATTCTCCAACAGATATTCAAGTAAATGCATTACCAAGGACTAACATATGATAAAATTACCGAACTGAACCGTTTCATTTTCTCATCCTCTTTCTACGGTTTCTCCTCAGGAAAGACAAATCATGTTTCCTTCAAGTTGTTTTACTCAGCATTAACTGTGTCTGAATATTTCACAGGGACAAATATTCTGAGAAAGAGACATAGGGCATTCATGTCATATATTCAAGGAATTACAATGTGATCTCATGACAAATTGTATGTATTTTTGTAAAATGGTTCTACAAAATGTACATTTACTTTTGTTTCGTTCTTTGTGAGTTCTGATGCTTGTTTCAAAGAATACATAATGTTAAATAAGACTACACTTTAAATCCTTAAAATGAATAACATTTCTGCAATCGTTTAACCTGTTAACACTGACTTTAATCGTTTTAAACTCGACTTTCCTCCACTGCTTTATCTCAGATACTGTATTAGTTTTTTTGTCCACAACAGATTTTCTTCACTATGCAGCCCTTATGAAAATTAACCATGGTTTTATTATAGTAAAAGTGTATTAGGATTTTTTTTAATACTATTATAACCACAGTTTTACTACAAATATTATGGTTAAACTATGGTTAGTGTAGCAAAACCATGATTAATTTGCAGTTATCCCGGTTTAACTATGGTAACCATAGTTTTTTGGTTTTATTTGTGGTAAAGCCATGGTTTGTTTTCATTAAGGAGACCACTTCTCCTTATATCTGTGAGAATTATTTCTCCAAATAAGGCTGTTACCTCATCATATGAAGCCTAGACTTTCTTAATCTGAAAACAAACGTTTTAACCACACAGTTTGTAGATGCTGGACTGAGAAAGAAGGAAGCAGAATTATTGTGAATGGAATTAACTGTTGCTTTACTACAGTATGTGGTCATAAAATCACCCACTCTGCATTTCCCACCATTTGTTTTGCATTACATTTGTCTTTTCTTTGTAAAGCGCTGCAACTGACTGAACAATTTGTCCAAGACCAGCCTTGATAGTCTCATTTAAATATGAATTCTAAGAACTGAACGCAGTTCCTCAATTGCATGATGTTTCTTTACAGTACTATTTAAAACATTTACAGTCGTATAAAATACTTGCATCTTATGATGAGTTGATTAAGTGTATCTGTTGTCTAGAAGAAATTGCTGTCGATATGGATGCAGAGCATCAGAAATAGTGGCAGAATATAGAAATTCACAGATCAAATAGAAACAGTGTAGCTTCTTTTAGACTGTAGAGCTCTGAATCTTTGCTGTAGGCTTATGACTTCTCATAACTTACTCAGACTTTTTCCTCATAATGACATTTCTGTAAAACCACTTCTGAGAGAATTATTTTTAGCTCATCCTTTTCCTAATGTTTGTTCTACTTTGTTGTAAAAAAAAAAAGTGGAAGGTACTCTTCTTTTATATTCACTGAAAACGTCCTTCAGGAAAACAACACACAACTTTCTTTTTCAGACCTGTCATGTTCAGTGCTGAATATGATGATTACATCTTGCACTTATAAAATATTAGATGCCAAACTTTTACTTTTTTTATTCATGAGTATATCCACAAATTTGACTGACTGGTTCAGGTGTGTTTTATTGAAGTTAGCTCTAAACTCATTTTGTATTCATCTTTAGGGGTGGTTAGCTCTCATTGAGGAAGGAAAGTTCTATGAAGAGACTCTAACATTTCTGACAAAGTGAGGACAAAGTGTGTGTGTTGAAGGCCTTATCCAGTACTTAAAGGAGCCGTATGTAAGAAGTTTATTGTAATAATCATAAAATGTCTCTGTTATGTTCAACTTGCATTAAGAAAACGTTAATTTCAAGTACTCATATCACTGACAGCAGTCGTACAGCCTGGATATTCTCATTTAAAAAGCGCAGTTGCAGCC
>JAUCMU010000053.1:6485364-6499714 GCA_032275025.1 Enteromius treurensis
TAAATTAAGATAACTAAAATACATAACTTTAATATCAGATAAATAACTTAAAATTGGAGTCAGATTAAAACGAGGTATAACCTAAAGTAAAATTAGAATTAAAAGTCTAAAAGCTCAAAATAGAGAAACTACAACCTTTTTTCTCAGCGCTGCTGAAAGCGAGATACGCAACATCCGCCACGCAAGTAGGCGGACCTTTCAGAAACTTTTCACGTTATGGTGTGCTGAGCATCAACAAGATCCCAGAAACTGCCCGATTGGCACCGTTTTGGTTTTCCTGCAGTCAAGGTTGGCTACAGGCTTGGCTCATTCCACTTTGAAAGTGTATGTAGCAGCTATATAAGCTTTTCATTTCCCCGGTAAAGGAGCGTTCGGTTGGAAGGCATCCATACGTCTTTCGTTTCCTCCGGGGTGCACTTGGGCTGAGGCCGGTGACTCGACCTCGAGTTTCAACCTGGGATCTGGCGGTACTACTGGAGTCTCTGTCTCGTTCCTTCAAGGAACAGGGGTTATATGCATAACCCTGAGACGTTTTGGCACAAGCTCACTACACTATACCGCTGTAGCGGTAGACCAATCATAAAGGACTGCATCATCTGACCAATCACAGCAGTGAGGGCTCACGGGAGGGAGGGGTTTAGACAGACTGATTCTTCGAACTGCTCAACACGAGTCGTTTATGAATCATTTAAAAAATTGGGGTAAAATTAAATATATTTTTGGAGAAAACTAAAGTGTTTTTGGACCTTGCATACACATAAACCTGTTTTTTGGGGGAAAAATATTAGCCACCTTCAAAATGGTATAATAGGGGCACTTTAAATATAAATATATGACTGGAATGTAAGACATTTTTGGGAGAACTACACTCTCCCAAACCATTTTTATTACAGTAATATGAGTAAAATATGCAATAAATTATCCTTATTTTTTAACAACAACAACAAAAATGTATCTAGTGGTTATTTCTAGAAGAATTGTTTTTTTTTTTTAAAGACAATGTGACTGAATGTAACTTTAAAAAAACAGTAAGCAACTCATTTGATTCCTTTTTTTTTTATTCTGTTGCAATAAAAATAATAATAATAATAATAATAATAATAACAATGATAACAACAACAACATATCTACCTTCTATGCCAAAAGTGACTCGACAGCGCCACCTATACAATTTCAAAAGTGTGCGCCTCAAGCTGCATTTCTAGTACTTGTATGAAAATCGTTACACACATTTAAAACACTAATACCTCCAAAAAAGTCTATTGGAGCAAAATCCCAAACCAAACAGGAAGTCGGTTATTTGAAATATTCTCTGTAAATTTTGTGGCATATTTGCCACTTTCAGCCGTCATATTTTAATGAACTCGTCCCAGAGATTTATTCAGATCAACACCAAATGTGGTCAGTGTGAAGTAAAGGCCTTTGCGATGTTAAATTACGAAGATCTAGAGTTTTCATTGAAGGGCATGTCAGTGGCGGCAAATAAAAATGTGATGTTTCGCCATGAAACAGGAAGTTGTTATAACACATGCAACACAATGTCCGATCTGCCCCAAACTTCACATGTTTGATAAGACTCCTCGCCATGGAAATAGAAGTTGTTGTAAAATAATAAAATGTCTGATCTGCCCCAAACTGAAAAGAGTCATGGCCTGAACACATCTGAAGGCCAATATTCCATTTTAATCATAGCGCCAGGAAACAGGAAATGGCTTGTTCACACTAACTTCAACATGCAATGTCCAATTTGCACCAAACTTCTTTTATATCTTTTTAGAGAAAATGTTATTGAATGTATATAAGAAGAAGACGACGACGATGATGAACATGAAGAAATAAAAGAAGAAGAAGAAATTAACCATATATTATTATATATTAATATATTTCATTTTCAATGAAAGTTATTTATTTTATCAGTAAAATTGATCGAATAATTACCTTTCATTGAAAATGTGATTGAATGTACATAAGAAGAGGTAGTAGAAGAAGAAGAAGAACAAGAAGAAGAAACGACCCATATATTATAAATATATATTATTATATTTTGTTAATGATAGGGTGAGAGAATGAAAATGTTCAGATGTTCTGGAGCCAATAATAATAATAATAGTTATAATAATAGCTTTAATTGATTTAATAAATACCTTTTATTAAAAATATGATTTAATGTATATGCAAGAGACATTAGTCGCATTTATAAGTGATTCTCAATAATAATAATAAAAAATTTAATTAGTTTAAACCTAGTTGTTAAAAGTTACTGCTGTCATGGCATTTCTTAAAGACACGCTGGCGCCACATTTAGACAGCACAAATGCCCCAACCAGTATCGCATCCTCTTTCGAAAAGGGTACAAAATGCATAACAAATGTCATCAGCAAGCAATGCTTATCCTGTGAACTTCTGACATTTCTGTGTTTAGCCACACATGGACAGTTTCACTCAAGATTCAAACGCCCACTTCTCACCCACTCCTCAACTATTATTTATTATTATTATTATTATTATTATTTATTTTGGCTGACATAAAAGAAATTAAAGTGTAATGTTTAATTGGGCTTTACTATAAATGTAATTTATTAATATCCACACACACCTGTTGGACACTGGATAGATGCAGATGAGTCTTTTCATTCTCTGATTCATACATATTTACATTATATCATAACGAAACAGACACACTTCAGACACACTTCAGTAACTTTGTGTATCTGTGTCATGAGGCTTGTTTTAAAGCACACATCATTCAAATAAGTCAGTGTGTTAGAATCATGAACATTAAGGTACATTCCTGATGATTCACAGATCAGTGTTGTATTCTGCAGAACTAATCAGCTAATGTGAGCGTCCATTTGATTTTAAATCATGTCTTACCAAAGGGAAAGAACTAAGCATCCATTACTCATTTTATCCAAACAGTTCCCTGTAGTTTTTTTAGGTTATTGAACGCAACAAAGGTATCCAGTTTTTTTCCCCCAAGCTTTAAATGAATCCTTTTAAAACTACATTGGTAATTTGTGTTGCAAAATGCAGGGGAATTATTTAAGGGGCTTTTTAAAGCTTCTTCGCGTAGCTGTGACAGCATTAGGCTAAGCAATAAAAAAGACAACGTTACAAAAAGCACTTGTCATATTTACAGTATGACCAGCTGTGTACATAGGTTGTCATTAACACACACACAAACACATACTGTATCAGTATATAAGAAAGCATATTTATTTCTTTTTTTATTTGCAGGGGAAAACGAACTAAATTAAAGCACAAATGACTATGCTGCATTATAACAGTGAAATATTATTCACACATTTTTTACTAAACATGTATTTCTTAAATATTAATTCCTTTTATAAATATATTAATTTTTATTAATATATTTTATTTATCAAATGTATTAATTTCTTAACTGAAATGACAGCCTTAACTTGAAGTCATGAAGAAACTCTCTCAAGTCAGGAAGGCCCAGATCCCAAAGCTTAGACTATATTGTTGAAGAAAATACAGCCAAGATGCCAGCTGTACATCTCAATCATAACACTCTGTCATATCATTATGCTGACCAAGAAGCAGAAGCATAGTTATATTTCAGTCTATCCCCACTTCACCTGCAACTGTTATCTCCCAACTCCTGGCACCTCCTTTAATGGTGGAGGCCTGCCAGTTGTCAAAACATCACAAATATCATTTTAATTGTATCTCAAAGCAATTAGTACAGGTTCATACTCAGTGTGTTTGTCTTGTACCGTAAAGAGACTAGTACAGGCCTAATACAGGGCTACAGTTCCTTGATTTTATTTATAGGCTATCCTACAACCGTGCTACTTCTCTAATAAAAATATATAGTGCGGAGCCTAGTCATAAGGCTTGTTCACACCAACACATGCATTTACCTATCTAAACTAATGTTTAAAATATAGAGGGGCTGATTGAAAATGCTATTTTACTCTATCAGTAAGAAAAGTTACAAATGCAGTCAAGACAGAATACCAACCGTGCATAAACAAATACAAGATTGCTAGAGCTTCACATGTGGTAACGTAAGAGAATATTAAATTCAGATTATCGCAGGCCTCATTCATAGTCATTTTCTATCTACTGAGCAACTATTGTTAGTTTTAAACCTGATTTTGCAGAAAAAGACCAACATTACAACAGCGAAACAGGAAAACACGCCAAAATGGATCCCGGAAGGAGCAAATGCCTACGCGTTGGACAAATGGGCTATATTTGTAGCCTTACTTGCTCGAGGTGGAATGTTTTTTTAAGAGGTCACTTATTCCAAGCTGCCTCATTATCTGTAGCTCTTGAAGATGAACTAGCGTTAACTTTGACTGAAGTGAAACCTTGTGTTCCTGTCGTGTAGATATGTGTAAATACAAGTTATGCCGACCAAGCTGTTAATTAAAACTTGCATTTTTATGACATGGCATGAACCTGATCAATAGAAGAGCAGGAAAATTGTTTTATCAGACCCCTTTTATAACCACTAATTGGAGACAGTAAGAAAACAAATGTCGCAGCTAGTATCACATCTTCTTTCGATCAACAGTTCAGGTCGGGACAAATGACATCAGTCATAATAATAGTTCTTGCTCTGACTGAACAGCAAACACTTTTGCCAAAGTCCAACAAGCCATCTATTTTGCCGCTGTATGTTTAATCATAAAAACCTGTGCTGAATGCAGCATAAAATGACTGAAAATGACTATTTAAAATGCATTTTTTGGAGGACTTGTAGGGTTGTTGTTTTTTTAAGAAGAAGAAAATAGTTGCCCCTGGCTGTGGTGGTTGAGGGTGAGGTAAATGTATTATTGTAAATGTACTTATATACTTGAATCCAAATGGGTCTTGTTTCTACTGTATGCAAAAGAATTTGTTACAAATGACATTGATTCTACCTTGTAATCTGCTTCCTGTGGAATTTTTTCAGATATACAAAATGAGTACAATCAAAGTTTTGGACAGTACACAATTGTGCAGGATCTATTTAAAAATAATGTATGCAAATAAATTAATTTATTATTTTTATTAACTTTTTTAATATTTGAATAAAGATTGTTAATATAATAATTTTTATAATTTTAACATTTATTGCCCATCCCACAGAAACCTATAAAGGTGAATTATAAACTACAAAAATAAATAAATAAATAAATAAGAAAATATAAAGAATGCTTATTAAAAATAAATAAGTAAATAAATAAATAACACATTTAAAACGAAAGTAATATTTTTATTCAGCAAGAATGCATTAAATTGATCAATAATGGCAGTAAAGACATTTAAGTTACAAAAAAATCAGTTTCAAATAAATCTTTTAAACTTCCTACAGTATTTATCAAAGAAACACATTCATAAGTATTAATATATAGTAATTCCACTGGAAGAAATGTGAAACAAAACTCTGAACCCACTTTTAACAAATAATCAAAACGCACACACTTTGAATCAAAGAGGGATTTTTTTTTAATAAAAAGCAGAAACAAAATGCATTTATAAAGAGCTGACACTGAGAAAGCTTTTCCCTTTCCTTTTTCCCCTTGAGAGCATGACCAGCTGAAAGCTCGCAGCAAGCTGCATTCCTTGGAATTTAAACTAGGAAAAGAAAACAGAAACAACAACAAAAAGTACATAGTCTTCAAACAATATATAGAGAACAGTAAGATCTTTAATGGACAGCGATGAGAGTGAGAAATTGTGAAGCTTCATTGTTTCACTGCATGCATCTCTACTACAGCTCTCCCTGTCTGACCCTTTAACAAAGACGTCAGTTTAGATACGATAGGAAGAGTTTAACTACAAATTAAATAAACACAGGTTACCATGAGATCATTTGAATCATACCCATGCTCCCTTATAAGCATTAGTATTGGTGGTTCTGGATAGGGTTAATTATTATGGCACACTGACCTGATTGCAGAACGATAGCAAGATTAAAATGAATGGGAGTAGATCAATGCTGCGCTCCATCCAAAGTTTGATGTGGGTTGTTTTTAATCACTGGCTTCAAACCATACCTTTGTCTTTCAATAATTGGTAGAATACATTTTCTTTTTGCCAATAATATACAAATAAACAAAAAATGTGATAACATCTTTTATTCGTTAATATTTATAAAATGCTGACAAAACTCATAAAACATATTGAACTAGACATTGTCATAAACAATCATTTTAACTGTGATGAACATGGTTGTAACTATGCTGTTGTAAATCTCAGTGTTAGTTGCAATAAGCTGAACCAGTTTTTGACAAAAAAAAAAAAAAGAAAAAAGGATGGACTCAAAAGCAAGTTTGATAAAATTAAAATAACCTAATCTTAAAGGGATAGTTCATTTCAAAAATGTAAATCTTTCCATCATTTATTACCTCCAGACATTATAAATCATCCTCTCTGATGAAATCCTTGTAGCCTCATAAAATAATGGTTGAAACACAGATGTCACATGGACTATTTTAATGTCTTTACTACCTTTCTGGGCCTAAATGTGTCAGTTGCAGGGTCAGAAAGCTTTTGGATTTCATCAAAACTATCTTAATTTGTGTTCCAAAGATGAAAAAAGATCTAATGGGTGAAACAAAGGTTAAGTACTGTAAGAATTTTCATTTTAGGGTGAACTGTCCCTTTAAGAGTTTTACCCAATAAGGAAGAAACACTTTCTCTGTTTTACCCAATAAGGAAGAAACACTTTCTGTTATTCTTTTAGTATTTTAGAGCCCACTTTCAAGAAAATGTGCACCAATAGCACATTTCTTTCTTGTATTTTACGTGCTATTTATATGCAGAAACTGACGTTGGCAGTGTTTAACATGCATATAATACACAGCTTTTGCATGTATATGATACGCACTTTGTTGACATGCATATAATAAGCACCTACCCCACACTCCTAAACCTGCCAATTGCGTATCATATGCATGCCAAAGTGTATTTCTGCATATAAATATTACGCCAAATAGAAACTGAAAATTGTGCACATTCATGAGATTGGGTTATATTTTAGTATGTGTTTCTACATCTGCAATGAATGTGTATAACTCTTAACACAGCCGAATGCTTTTTTTTTCAGTTGCGTTCCCTTGCACATTCAGAACTGAATGGAACACAGCATTTGATATCTGATAGTTTCTAAAGCTGTTTATAGGCATACTGATTGGCCAATTAATCAGTCAGTCAAAACAGGGCGGAGCTCTACACTACATTGCTGTAAAGCTCTAACACAGCAAAAAGCGGATAAATGCATCATGGGGAATGTAGTCATTTGTAAAAAGCACATAATGTCAAATCTACGAACCATAGTAATCATAAGAATAATGATAATAATAACAATAATAGCAATAATAACAACTTATAACAAGAGAATTTTAGAGAGTATAAAAGCAATTGTGTTAACACATGAAGAGCGAGCTTCGGTGGGTCTACCTGGGGTAGTTCTTGGGGTACCGTTGCCTGATAAGTGTGTAAACATTTGCAGGGGACGACAATCTTGGCTCAAATATGTAAACAGTGAACACTGTGATGCCTTTCATGACATCAATCTCCTGCGATGGAGCCACAGCAATACTGCAAGAAGGAAAAGTGTTAGGGGAGGGGGCTTGTGTGTGGAAAAATAGCCTGTGTTATAATTGCGTCTCAGGGTTCACGTCAAAACATGCAGGCCATGACAAACATGGCAGTGCACTGAGAAACATGCATTTACCAACAGTTTGGGGTTAAATCCCCACCAGTTGCTCAATTTTCCCATAGTTCAGGACTATATCACTGTGTCCCAGCGGTCAACAAAACATGTTCTCAATCGTTTAACTTAGTGTTACATGAGGCCATACAATGCAACCTTGATCAGTATTGTATATCAGTATATAAACTCCCTAAAAAGATGGCGCGAGGCCATAGAAACCTTAGAAAGACGTTAGAAAAGAAAGACACTTGCTGAGGTCTTTTGAAGAACGCTGAGGGATAGATCTTGCGGTGAACTAACTTTAAACAAACAGACGTACACGTCCTTGTCCATATTGTGTGACACAGGACGACCGGAACTGTCAATGTACGCATTCTTCCATGCAACAGCCTTCATTCGAATACACGGGTCATGGCACCAGAAAATGGCCTCCGCCCCTTTGAGGGCCCCAGAGAAGCTTCAGAAGTGCAAAGGTGAGTAAATCTTTAATTTTGTTTCTCAGTTCAGATGTAAACTCGCAGAGTTCAGGGGTGGATGGAGAACCAAAGTCCACAAAATCACACACCTTCACGCTGCTTTGAGCTGATTGGTGGTTTTCTCCTTTCCTTCACCCCCCTTGCATGTCTGTGTTTTCCATCTATCTGTGTCATCCAACGTTTTTTATGACTTACCAACCCTCTAAATCACCTTGCCCTCCTCTGTCAGGAAGCTTGACGAATGCCTCCTCCTGCTGTTTTTCCTTTCGCTCACTTCTCTCGCTCTCTCGTTGCCTCTCCCCTCTCTCTCCGTGGCATTGATTTTTTTGAATTATGGCCGGGTCCTAAGTCTCCTCTTCTCCAGTTGACACAACCAATCTTGCAGCCACTGAGAGGTGGTCAGTCAATCCAGCGAGTTGAGTGATGAAGCTGAACTCCTCTATATCCTTAAAGGGGTGATAGATCAAGTTTTTAATAACTGAAGATAACAGCAAAAGATATATTATACAGACATTTCTACCTCTGTGAATACATGAATTAAAACGTGTCAGATGCTGCCTTTTGGATGCCATTGCAACACTATTCCATGGGATGGCACCAAAGACTTATGGAAGCATAGTAGGTTACTCTTTTACTGAAACTACTACAATATTTAGAGCATATACTGAGCAAATAGGTAATATGGTATCTCAGCATATGAAAGTATGTTCGCTAAGATGTGCATTGCACAAAGCATACTGTGTGAAATAATGTTTCCCATCAATCAAAGCACTCAAATATTTTATTCCAAGAAAATGAAGGCATGAACATGCTACTGAACATGAGCTCATTTGTTTATTGACCTCCCGTGTGCAGTCCCTTATTCCGGCATTCAGTCTGAATTTTAATCACAGTTAGTGTTCAGTCATTATTTGCACTATGTTCTAGAAAAGGGAAGTTGTTTTATTAATCAGAACTCACCACTTTCCAGTCTTGCTGCAGGCCTTCCTCTTTATAAAGGATGTAATCGATTCTTCTGCCATTGCCTTTCAGGGGGATTTTGCGCCCCTTCTGGCTGGGACAATGGTTCTTGCTAGTGGGGAACACCAAGTACTCTTTTCTCCCCTCTTCATTCTCCATAACCCTGTCAGAGAAATGCAATGCAATTTGTCTTTCACCTATTCCTAACCTATACATATTTTTTGCAGTTGTGCTCAACTTACTTTTGCAGGCTCTCTGGTGAGCTCACTTCCTCATCATAAAGACCACTCGTGTCCAGCAGTGTACCTGTGTAATATGCACATGCATGCAAACACACAAATGAAGTTTACTACTTGGTCTCATGGCATTTTTAGCGAGACACAAAATATGTACCAATAATTACATATCACTGCAGTTTCTAAAAAAAAACACTAGAGGCAGTAAAACTCTGACATCTTTTATTACTTTTCACACAAATAATTAATGAAGCGTCATTTTCGTACAATTGCTTGAAGAATACCACGTTAAGACTTCAAAATGCTATTAATATGTTGGGTTATTTAAAAACTGATACTACACATTTCCAGCTTCGCATCTATGGGTTTTCATAGGTTATGTTTGTTCTGGAAGCCCAGACATATACTTGAGAGGAGAGGAGCTCTGGTTTGAATGTAGTTATGGTTTGAACAAAACTGTGTCAAAGTAAGTTAAAATGACACAGTTGCATCAACAAATGCCTTTTTATATCAGTTGTGCGTTTGTTAACACTGTCGGGTAGGTTTAGGCTTGGATTCTGTGTAGGGGAAATTTCCAACATGATAGAGCATTAGCTTTTAGCAACAGTACATGGAGATTTGAATTCTGAACCACCGCAATACACACCTGTATCAGCGTAATAAAAATGTGCCAGGGTTTACATATTGAACCGGTGTTTTAGCGCCACTCAGTGGACATTTCTCTTTGAATCTGTGGTGAAACATGCAGTAAGGTACGTAAAAACGTTGGTGCACGGATTTTTTACATATTCATACCCTGAGAGTACGATCACTTTAAAACCCTCAAATCATTCAAGCAGCAGATATTTGACATCTCTATGTAATCAAGGTCTCTTGAGAGCAACTAGAGGGACAAAACCCACTGGGACCGCTGGGAGTAACACATGTTAAAATAAGCTCAAGGGAGATCTGCATGAGTCATGATTGTGCTTCTGATTTACACATGTATCTAATGTGCCATCTGCACCTAATCTTTCCTCACCAGACTGATAGTTCCAGTACTTTCCATTAAGGTGCAATTTATGACTATTGTTCTTTATTTAGGGAATTCAATGGGCTTCAAAAAACCTCTTTAAATGTTTTGAAAATGAACCATGGGGTTCCAGACTCATGAAGCCTCCTCAAAAGAGAAAGGCTAATAATTTATTACAAAATCACAAAATTTATTATTTTGGTTATATATATATATATACATTAGTGCTGGCAAACGATTAATCGTGATTAATTTCATAAAAATAAAAGCTTAACATACAAATAACATGAGAAAAATGTATCTTGATTCATAGAGTTACAAACAGAATGTTAGAGGTTTTTTTCGCATCACACAAAAGGACACATTCATTCTGCTCATATATTTAAGAAAAATGTGTTAAATTTATAAATTTAAAATTGGAATGTAAAATATAAAATGAATAAATATATATATATATATATATATATATATATACACACACATGGAAATATTTCCAATATATACAATATATTAAGTGTGTGTGTGTGTGTGTGTATATACATAATAAATATACACAGTAAACACACACATAACAAAAAATCTGGTTTTAGAGGTTAATAAAAACATTCTAGTCTTTCCATCTATTCAGAGTGTCAATCTTTATACCCTCGCCAGAGCTTGAACCTCAGAGGAGAGAAGAAACAGGGTGTGCTATAAAAGAGAAGTGGAACACGCCCACAAATGGTGGCCGCTAAAATCAGAAGCGTCAATAAAGTCCTGCACTCCGTTAGATCTATTTCAGAAGTGAGGCTGGGCAAGAACTTTTCTCCCGTGGTCTCCTGCCAGCTCATCTAGTGCACCATCTGTGTGTGGCCATGGAGAGCACAGCCGTGTGACATCTAATTTAGCTCTGCAACTTTAAAATCTCACACAAATCAAGACACTTCAGAAAAAAAGCCTGTTACCATGTTTTAAGAGATCTTTTGTGTGTGTGTGTGTGTGTGTGTGTGTGTGTGTGTGTGTGTGTGTGTGTGTGTGTGTGTGTGTAAAATCTTCAAAAAGAGCATAATGAAATCTAATTAAATATTTAATAAAAATATGAAATAAAACTATTTTATAACATATATACAGTACTATATATATCATTGTATTAATATATAAACTTACATTCAAATCTTGATATTGATATAACATGCACATGTATGTATGTTATTAAATATGTAAATATTTGCATATCTATTATTTCAGCACTCTACTTTCTAGATATTACAATTTGCATCAGTTCTTGAAAAACCCACATTGGTGAACCACAAGTGCAGATCTCTATCCACTACTGTAAGCCACAACACCCAAGCTGTCATGGCACTGCCTGTAAAAGTTCTTTACTGAACTCACCCAAAGCCCACGGTTTGTCTTCTCCAGGACTGAGACGACATGGGTCTTTATAATGAGTAAAGAGAGCATGCTGCTGTTCCAGCTTATCCTCTGTGTGAGAAAGAGAAAGTCTTTCAGAAAGGGCTATATTGCCTCCGTCTGGTCAATTGGATTATTATTAGTAGTAGTATTTTTATTGTTTTTGTTGTAAAATGCATAGTTCTGGCTTTAAAATGAAAATACATTAAAAAAGAAAGTGGGAGATTAATATTGTTATTTTTATTAGTAATATTAAATTGAGAATTGCTTATTCTAATAATAATAATAATAGTAATAAACAATAAACGCTGTGTCTGCTACATTTCTCCACATTTTACAAATATAGTAAATAAATTACTGTTTAAAATTTAATATCATAAAAGTAAAATAAAATACTTATATACTTAATAAAATATTCACTATAGAAATTGCTGGTTAATAATAATGATAATAACTCATTTATTTTTACATTTGATAATTTTTGAATTACACATATTTTAATAAATACAATAGAAATATTATAGTATAATAATTACAATAAGAACAATTGCAATAACAATAAAGATACTATTTTTACACAGTATTGTTATTCATATTATTACTATTAATACTTAATATTATAACTACTAATAATACTTTGCCAATATATTATCTAAAAATAGGAAAGGAAAAGAAAACACACACACACACACACACACACATATATATATATATATATATACACACATATATATATATATACACATTAAATGTTATGATAAATAATTTATGTTAATAATAATAATAATATTTTTGTCAAGTTTATTTTAAATTATTAGCTATTTTATTTTAATAATTTTAATTATTAAAAATATTTCAGATATTTTAATAAATATAATAGAAATATTATAGTATAATAATTACAAAAAGAACAATTGCAATAACAATAAAGATAAAAAAATTTTCACAGAAGTGTTATTAATATTATTACTATTAATACATCTTTTGCCAATATATTATCTAAAAATAGGAAAGGAAAAGAAAACACACACACACATATATATATATATACATTAAATGGTATAATAAATAATTTAGGTTAATAATAATACTTTTCTTGTCAAGTTTATTTTAAATTATTAGCTATTATATTTAAATATTTTTAATTATTAAAAATATTTCAGATATTTTAATAAATGCAATAGAAATATTGTGTCATAATCACAATAATAACAATTACAATAACAATAATGATATATATATAAATATATATGTGTGTGTGTGTGTACATTTTTTTTAACACATTACTGTCTTTTCTCATTTTGATTTTGCAAAAAAATTCCAAGATATTTTAAAATATTTGCATTCTTAAATGCATTAAACCCAGCTTTTACATATACTTATTTTAGTAGCTAAAGCTGTGATAAATTTCGCTGTGTATTGCGTAATTACTAAATTCCCATGTGTCTGTATGGACAAAATGCTGATACCTGAGGAGCAGTTGTCAAAGTTGAGGTCTCCAAGGATAACATCGAAGGCAACCTGATCTTCCAGAACCTTCTCCTCATCCGTGGGGCCTGAAGTGGCCCTTTTGAACTCTGCTCCCCACTCCAGGAGCATATCCAGCTGCTCGCAGCGCACCGATGAATCACCTGAGATACGAAGTCAGATTTAAACAAACAATAACTACAACAGAGATGTAACAAAACCCTGGATTTCATTTTATGGAGGGTTTTATTCAATAAAGCACATACGGAGCGCACTGTGCAAAACAACTCATTTGATTTGGGTGTAATATAATGAAATAGCGTCGCACTGAAGCGCCTCCAGTTTATCACATTTTCACAACTCGTTCTGAGGCGTTTATGGCAGATGTAGCAATTTAATGAGGCCAGGGTGGGAAAACAGAGACAGGAAGAGCACCAAGAGCAGTGAAGCAAAGGAAAAGAGGAGATCATGTGTAACATCTCCCCTCTGCTTTGGCGGAGCTGGTGTAGAAGGTATAGAAGAGAAAGAAAAAAGAACAGCTATTTAATTGCATTTCTGGATGCTGGAGTTAGAATTATGTGTGTTGCTGGTAGTAATAAATAACCAGTAAAAAAATTTCATTATTATGTTATCATGTTTTTATTGTGTGTATGTGTGTTTTATTATGTTAATTAGCGTTTGTTTGTTTTTGCTGTTATTTTTTACCTAATCAAAAAACATGATTTTTTGAAAATGGTTCAAACCGTGGTTGTTTTTGCAAATGAACTGACACAGTTGTGCTGATTAATATTGTTGTTTTCAAATTTAATGCATAAAATTTACTAAACCGTTACTAACCTCAAACTTTTAAATGGTAGTATATAAGTTACAAAATGTATATAAAATTATACGGTGACCAGGAGGGGACGGCTTCGGAGAAGCTCGGAGTCCAGGCCAGCCCACTCCTCATTTTTTCCTCATTCACCCCCAGAGACGCTGAGCGTCCGTGGGCGGGACATAATCGCAGCGTTCATCCAATGGCCGTCTAGTTTCAAAGCACTGAAAAAAAATGTTTGAAGCAGCCGCATTGAAGTCAATGGACGCTGGGCTTCAACGGGGAAATGCACTGTGACGCTACGGGAATGTATGAGAA